>PVJI01003267.1:0-127417 GCA_004026765.1 Micronycteris hirsuta
AAATGAGTTCTTCCTTATTTTCTTTTAAGATTCCCAGCACAAGAGAATTGTTCTAATGGATCCTGTTGAATGCAATTATCTTGTTCAAGACAAATGGATGTGTCATGAGTGCAGAGTAAAATGTGCTAGATCTTTGAATGTCATTATATTATGATGGTAGGTAAAGTATTTTTTTAATTCATGGCGGTGATGTTGATTCCTTAGATTTTACAGGTTTTAAATTGCTAAATGCTCTGAAGATAACGACTGCCCATCTCTCTCTCTTTTTTTATTCTAGATCACTACACTCACATTTCTCTGTATTTACCTGCCTAATTGTTCTCTGCACCCTTTTTAAGAGCACATCTGCACACTAAACACAGATAGGTCTTATACTCCATTCATACGCATATATTCAGATAGATCATGAACCCTAGGGAAGGGAGTCTTTTCTTTGTTCTGTTTTATTCTCTCATATATCTAGACTCCTGGCACTTTGCAAATTTACAATAAAAGCATGTGAAGTGAGTGAACAGATAATGTACTTTTCTCTAGTAGGACTGGTTCCTACCACTATTGCTATTTAGATATTTAATCTAATATTTTTCTCAATTCATAGCCCATGAAAGTAAATTAATATGATTGAAATTTATGTGTTTCACAACAGTTGACTCCCTAAGATTATTCTGAATATTAGATGTTTCCAAACTTACCTATTTAGTTGGAATTGCACATGAATTTTAAGATTTAAAAAAAATACCAAAAAAGCAGCATAACACAGAGAAATAAACATACACACACACATCAATCTCTTAAACCAAAATGCGATTTGGCATTCCTAACCTATCATTGGCTTCTTATTTTGCTTATTTAGCTTGGATATGTCATATAATTGTGACACTCTGACCCACATGCTCTTAAATTTGTGCTTCTCACATCTGAGTGTGCGAAGAACTCTCTGAAAGTTCAACTTGGAGTTGTGGGACCCATCCTCAGAGATTCTGATTGTGTAAGTCTAGGATGAGTCTAAGGGTCTTTAATCGTGATGCTTTTGAAACCTGCCTGAAATCAAATTAGGTGAATAAAAAGGCCCTCGTTACTTTATATGTTATATGGTAAACTTATAAACCACCTCAAGTGTATTAATGAGGCATGGAATTAAAAAACAATTTAGTTTAAAATCAGCAGGAAAAAAAAAACATGTGCTCTAACATCTCAAACCAATGATATAGGCAGAAACACAAAAAATAATAATCCGCTATAAGAGCATAACAATAAATCTGCCAGTCATGCTCAAAAGCATATCATAAGGCATTTTTTGGAAATATAAGGAGTGCATTCTACTCAGTATATGAAGAGGTAGGTGAATAAATACTTATGTTAGTATTGGAAATGTTTCATAAATGTGATAGTAAAGCACTTATGAAACTGTGATCATAAAATTGAATTTGGAAGATGCAATATAACTAACAAGATACTTGGAAAGTATTGTTTCGGAAAATACTGATTAAATTAGACACAAAATTGGGAATGCACTTCAAAAAAATCACCGTTACTCATTTCTTAGCTCATTTAACAATATTTAGGAAAGTTGTGCTTAGTGAGTCACCTAAAGATTTTATAAAACTATCCTACTACTTTTTTTTACTTTTTATTTTTAAATAATTACTTTATTGTTTTTCAATTACACTTGTCTGCATCCTCTCCCCTCCCCTCCCCCTCCAACCCCACCTCCTTTCCCTGCCTCCCTCCTTCCCCTTGGTTCTGTCCCTGCATCCTCTATAGTGGTTCCTGAAAACCCCTTTCCCCTGTCCCCTCCCCCCTCCCTCTGGCTATTGTTAGATTGTTCTTAATTTCAATGTCTCGTTATGTTTTTCTTGCTTTTTTCTTTTGTTGATTATGTTCCAGTTAAAGGTGAGATCATATGGTATTTGTCCCTCACTGCCTGGCTTATTTCACTTAGCATAATGCTTTCCAGTTTTACCCATGCTACTACTTATTTTTTATTAATAGAAGAGAATTTTTTAAATGGCTGAAGTAGAAAATTTCTATAATTTTAGTAACTTTCAAAAAAGTTACCCTTGATTCATTTGGTCCTTTGTTATTAATGAAAAGGAGAGCATTAAATTATGTTTCACAAGTGTTCATAATGCATTTAAATATAAATACAAGTTTTCAAACATATAAGTACCAAAATTAATACATTATATTTGATGTGTTACAATTAATAAAATAATTTCATTTATTATAACAGAATTTGAGTGTTTTCAGAAATAGCACGAGTATGTTACACTTTTATTTAACTGGAAAATACTGAGAAGTAGAAATGAGCCAGTGAGATAACTACTTTATTATGGAATATTTTTTTGATGCATACTTGAATAAAAAATTAATGTCTCCTAGCTCCTGAAAATAGCAAAGATGAAATAAATAAAACATTATCGAGTCAAGAAGATGTGCATGCTGTCATAGAAATCATATCACTCTATTTAATAAGAAAATTAATGTAAATAAATTAATTGACATTTTAACCAAAAGCAGGGTCTAGCTGCCTGCCTCTACAAAAGCCAATTTGCAAGAAGCAGGTGCTGATGGAAAGGAAAGTGGTTTATTTTCAGGGGCAGGAACCTGGGAGATGGGGGACTCACGTCTCAAAGCCCATCCCCACCTCTCAGTGGAGGCAGAGGATTTCATAAGGAGGGAGAGGGGAGCAGAATAAAGAGATCAAGGGAGGGAGCTGGAAAGTTCTCCACGTACAGATGAGCACAGTCCATTCCGATGAGCAAGGGATGGTCTGGTGGACATCGCCCTGGGTTAGTCTTCCTGGCTTCTCTTCACCTTGGCTTCACGTCATCCTGGCTCCATGTTCGAAACTCACCAAATCTCCCAGAGCTGGGAAGCCTGAAGGTCAGAGTCTCTATCCTTTGAAGCTAGTTCCTGGGATTCTTATACAAACATGCTGTTCATCTACAAGCTACATATTAGTCAGAGTCAGCACTTACACAAACAGTGTCAAAAGAATGGTGGGTGGGTTGTAATTCCCCACTGTTAAAATTTACCATAACAACATCTTCCATGGAATTTTACTTCCTCTGATTCAGATTCAGTATTAGAACTTTTGAATAGCTTTTTTAAGAAGAAAGGGGATTTGCTGCAGGCATTTTTGTTTGTTTAGATTTTTCCTTGGCAAGTGGGTGAGAGAATACTTTGCAATTAAAAAAAAAAAGGCTCCGATAAACCACTTTTAATCTTTGAAAGAAATGAAAGCTTGCCTGAATCTGCTCACACTGCATGGCACGGAGAATCAGTGGACTGAGTGAATATAAGCTGGCCAGTGTGGCGCACAGTAATTGGAATTGCCCTGGTTGCCCAAAACTATATCCTTTCCCGACTTGCTTCAATATAAGAAAAACTAATCACCACAATCACTTCTTTGCAATAATGGAAACATGCTTATTTATTTTACTGTTTGCAAGGAACTTTCCAATATGCTATTTAAGGTTATCACCAGAAAAGCCTGTGAGTGAGGGAATGCAATTTCAGTTAATTTTCTAATACTATTTGGAGAGATTACATAGCATGTCCTTAGAGTGAGCATATGAGTTGGCCTTACACCAGGCCTTCTAATTAAAACAGAAGCACACACACCATCCTTTTTTTTTTTTTTACCAACGTGAAGAAACACTTTATTTCTAGAAAGCCTTTTTTAACATAGATATTTCTTGTGTCAATTAGCATATCTAGAAATTGAAATAGTGATTAATCCACTTACAAGATTAACTGTTGTCCTACGTAGATAAACTATTCCTAGTTTCTATTTTGTGTTTCATTTCGATGTAGAATTTCCATAGTCTGAATAAATAATCTCATTATATTAGGAGAATAAATAGGAACATAGTAAAAACATGTTCTGGAGAAGAATGGGAGGGCACTTAAAATCATCGGGAGCCCCCAGCGGCCCCCGGGCACGGCTGCCTGCGAAGGGATGCTCAGCAGCCGGGGAAGGCTCCAGATGACTGGGATAAAGAGAGTTTGAGACGAGAAGTCAAATTTTCTTGTGTTTACACCTTTTCCCATTGGTATTGATCAAAAATGGAAACCTTTACATCTATGTTAGTAATCCACTTACTTGGATTTAAAATCAAAGTCCATGATTTTATGTCTCAAAATTATGCCCAATTATTTTCTGTTACATTGTTATAACAGGCCTTGTTTTCATCATTTCTGCAACAGCCACTGATGCTATAGAAGAAATGTTTAAGTGTGAGGAACGTCTGTCAGCACATTTGGCCTATTTATCAGCTTGGTGGCACTACGCATGTCATTCTGTTGTCAGCGGAATTCAAGCTCTTCCATGGGACTGTGAGGAAAGCATCCCAAGGACCCAGGCATGGGAGATTTTGATGTGGCAAGGTGCTTTACTCACGTGAAAGGCTGCTCCTGGTTTTCCGATTTCCTACTTCCCTCTGTCTTTCCATGGGAAAAGTCCAACCATGTCTTCAGCAAGGCCAAAACAAAAGACAGTGTCCAGAGTTTCCTGTTAGTATTAAAGCTTAGTCTTTGGAGACCACAGTCTGCTGCAGGCGCCGGTGGCTGCTAGACCCTCATGGTCTCAGGCTCCTGGCGAGAGAAGGCACAAAGGCACACCTCGAGTGTGCTACTGGGTGGGCGAGAGAGAAGCTTCTTTGCTCCCCTAGGGTTATATTAGCTTGGGTTTGGGATGAATCAGGTGCTTTTTCAAAAGAACCAGTCAACTTTCCAAGCCTTCAGGAGCTTTTGATAGGTTTACATTCCCCAGTTAGACTGACAGGCCTCTGCGGTCCAGCACCTCTGCCTGCATCCCTCTTCCCCAACAATCCAATACTAGAGGGGGAAAAGGAGGAGTGTTAATTCCCCTGGTGGAGTAATGCTATGAACCCCTGGGGTGTGAAGCTGTAGCTTCCTGGTGAAGCAAACAGACTTATGCTCCCCAGTTTAGTAAGCTCCATGTCTAACTCTCTTTGCTCTCTTTATTGAAATCTAGTTAACTACCTACAGTAACAATTTAGCTTTTCCGGATCTCAATTTCCTCTTGTAAATTAGTGAGCATCATATTGATCTCATAGCTTAGTGAAAATTTAATAGAATATTGGAAGTGAAAGTGATTACATCTGATGGATAAAGTATTATTATGAGGAAAGCAGCATCTGATGACATCATTTTAATGTCACCAATGGGGCCCAACGTAGGTGAGGGTTATGAAAAGAATATGGAGGTTCAGTTCTGTGTTTTTTTCCTTCTCATAAGCAAACCAGCTGCTTGGGTTTCCTTAAGAATCCAGTGACAGGAGGAGGACATAGAGAACTTGCTGCATACTCAACGTGCTTCTGAGCTCCTACTGTGAAAATGAGGATAGCGGGAAAAGTAGTTCTAGTTACGTACAAGGTGGCTCAACACTGACCTAAGGAACCTCTGACTCAGTTTGTAGAACAATTGGCAAGTATGGACCAAAATGGAACACATTCATTTCTTTCTTCAGTAATTCTAGGCAGTGAGGCATATACTCTTTTCTTTGTGGGAGTGGGGGGGAGTACACGGTGGGGGAGAGCTATGGGGGAAAAGGTGGGATAACTGTAACTGAACAATAAAAAATATATAAATTTTAAATGTTTCAAATTTCAATTCCTCTAGTGGTTATGATACCATACTTAGAACTCAATATTCTCCTTCATTAAGTACAAATACATCACTCATCACCACTCTTCCTGTCCATAATTATTTCTGCAATGACCACTATTTCTGTTGAGCTTTTATTTTCTCAACTTTGAAATATAAAAATATATATATATATATATATATATATATATATCTGCATTTTGTTCCATCAACTGCAATCATCACCTTTTTTTCATTCCCTCAAATTTACTTCCTATATCCTGCCAACTATATTTTATTGCATTGTCATAGTCATAAGCATTTACATTCTAAAACCACAACAAAGCTTCATGTTCTTTGTCCAATGTGTTGGCAGAAGAAGTTGGAAAACAGTAAAATTAAATTACATTATTAAAAATATATGAAATTTGTTTCACGTTAGGTCAAATGCTCTGGCATAGATTCTTTTTTACAATTAAATGTTGCTTTTCTTGGTCCACTTAAAGAAAAATGATTCTTGTATTAGACGCCTATAACTTTTTTTATCTTTCTACAGTCAAATAATAATTAAAAGTTGTCCCATTTTTGATTGTCTAGACCTCAATTACAAGTGTTAGTCTTTCTTTTGATTTTGAACTGACATTATATTTTTTCAGACTTTTAAATTTTTATTATAGATTCAATTGTTTCCATCATATATTAAATACTATTTGTTGTAAAATGTATTTTTCTTTCTAACCCTGTTGGTGTCCTCCTTGAACTTGATCTTTTACATCAGTGTTTTGATAGGCTCTGCACGCCAGACGCTATACATTTTGCTACTTGGTTAGATTGAAGGGTGGCAACATGTTCTCCCTCCTTCTAGGGAGGGGCCTTAATTTTCCAGGAGGAAGGAATTTAATATATGGAGAAATGCAGCTTAAGAGGATATACCCCATTAAGGCATTTGCCATCACATTAAAAGTATCCCTATGAGATGGGGCAGTGAGAGTTAGTGTTTAAAAACTGAAGAACAGAAAATTGGCTGGATCTTAGGAGTTGCTTGTGGAAGCGTCTGTGCTAAGAGATCAAAGCTCTTAGAGAAGGAATCCTAGAGATAGGCAGAAAGCAGGATTACCCTGACAGAGTGACGGTGACTTCCTGTAGGAGAATTACATTCATTAGGGGACATTTACACCTTCCTCCCAAAACTGCTTTTGCTGAAAGAAAATTATTTTATCACTTTTTCATTATGAAACGATTGTCTCATTCCTTTTTTTAAAAGGTTAATCTATTTAACAAGAACTTATTGACCACCTGCCATGTTCATAAACATTAATTTTATAACTTTTTATTGTTGACACAATTACAGGTGCCTCCCATTTCCTCCCCTTTTGCTGCCCTCCACCCAGCCCCTGCCCCCCACCCCCCTTCACCACACTGTCGTCTGTGCCATGGCTACTCATTCTTTTACTTAATTCTATTTAATGAATTGGTTCACAGATGGATGTCAGTATTGAAAGTCTGCAAACCATTGGTTTCTGCTCTACAACAAGAGAAATATAAAAACTGAGATTATTAATTGGGTACCTTACATAAATTTGACATTGCCAAAACAAATTTATTGTGTTGTATAAAAGTGTCTATAAGCAATTGGGAATAAACTTAAAAAAAAAACAATAAAAAGCATTCTTCTTCAAAGACAGTTTGGGTAGCAGACTGCTGCTGCTATAAATACCCAAGAACATATTGAAATTGGTTATATATACAATCAGAAGTTTTGTAGATTTTAAATGACTTTAATCAGAAATCTATCAGAAAGACCCACTGGATGCCTTAAATGCACACTTCAACACTGCAGGCTTGGAATAAAGTGACCTGTGTTTTAATGTTAAACATCTAGGGGAGCTTTTGATTCAACTGCATCACAATGGCATCTATATTGCTACTAAGTATCTACTGGTATGTTTGGTGTCAACCATTGGCAGCTTGAGAAGTCCATAAGCAGACCAAGATCAAATAATCTAAGGTCTGAGAAAAGTATCATAAAACACTTAGCATATTGCCAAACTCATGAAATAAGAAGTGTAACTAAAATTTACTCAAATTAATTTGGAAGCTGAAATGAAATGGAAGTCCAGCAGGTTTAGTAAGTTAAGGTGTCAACATCTATCTGAGTTCTCAGACACAGCAAAACAAACTATTATTTGGGTAATATGAGTTACGTAACTCATCTTTTCCACTGATTGCTTTGACTGCTAAGAAATAAGAAATAATGTTTTGGAAGTCCTTTCTCATTTAGAGATGATATAATTTTCTCTCTACCTATTTACCAATTGATTTCTTTTTCAATTTTTATCCCATTAAGTTTTTTGTCTCATAATTCTTTTGCCATTAATCTAAGTTCTTTTATTTCTTTTATAAACATAGCGTAAAAATAGCACTTTCAATTACATAGATCTTTGCTTGTCTCAGTGATACAGAATTTGCACACTTTTTATATATTTTATTGATTATACTATTACAGTTGTCCCATTTCCCCCCTTTATTCCCCTCTGCCCTGCACATTCCCTCTCACCCACATTCCCCCGCTTTAGTTCATGTCCATGGGTCATACATATAAGTTCTTTGGCTTCTACATTTCCTATACTATTTTAAACATCCCCCTATTTTCTACCTACCATTTATGCTACTTATTCTCTGTACCTTTTCCCCCTCTCTCCCCCTCCCATTCCCCCTGTTGCTAACCCTCCACATGATCTCCATTTCTGTGTTTCTGTTCCTGCTCTAGTTGTTTGCTTAGTTTGCTTTTGTTCTTGTTTTGGGTGTGGTTTTTAATAACTGAGTTTGCTGTCATTTTACTGTTCATATTTTTTTATCTTCTTTTTCTTAGACAAATCCCTTTAACATTTCATATAAGGGCTTGGTGATGATGAACTCCTTTTACTTGACCTTATCTGAGAAGCACTTTATCTTCCCTTCCATTCTAAATAAAAGCTTTGCAGGATAGAGTAATCTTGGATGTAGGTCCTTGCCTTTTATGACTTGGTATACTTCTTTCTAGCCCCTTCTTGCCTGAAAGGTCTCCTTTGAGAAATCAGCTGACAGTCTTATGGGAACTCCTTTGTAGGTAACTGCCCCCCTTTCTCTTGCTGCTTCTAAGATTCTCTCCTTATTTTTAATCTTGGGTAATGTAATGATGATGTGCCTTGGTGTGTTCCTCCTTGGGTCCAACTTCTTTGGGACTCTCTGAGCTTCCTGGACTTCCTGGAAGTCTATTTCCTTTGCCAGATTGGGGAAGTTCTCCTTCATTATTTGTTCAGATAAGTTTTCAATTTCTTGCTCTTCCTCTTCTCCTTCTGGCATCCCTATAATTCAAATGTTGGAATGTTTAAAGATGTCCTGGAGGTTCCTAAGCCTCTCCTCATTTTTTTGAATTTTCTTGTTTCTTCATTCTGTTCTGGTTGAATGTTTATTTCTTCCCTCTGGTCCACACCGTTGATTTGAGTCCCAGTTTCCTTCCCATCACTATTGGTTTCCTGTACATTTTCCTTTATTTCACTTAGCATAGCCTTCATTTTTTCATCTAATTTGCAACCAAATTCAACCAATTCTGTGAGCATCCTGATTACCCGTGTTTTGAACTGTGCATCTGATAAGTTGGCTATCTTTTCATTGCTTAGCTGTATATTTTCTGTAGCTTTGATCTGATCTTTCATTTGGGCCTGCCTGTTGTAGAATTTGCACATTTTTAATCATTTCTTAATATAATGGCAACTACAGTGTTGATGGAAACAAAACATCAAACACCCATCTCTGACTCCCCTAGTTTACGATAATAAGGTAAACCTGCTTTATTATAGTGTGCGTGCAATTCCATTTCTGTTAAACTTCCAATTTAGACTTTATTAGTATGTAATATTATCAAATTATTAGGGTTAAGAATATTGAATATCAAATTTATTGAATTCAAAGTGTACTGTTACACTAAATTAGCATTTGTTTCTATTGTGGTAGAAAGTGGGTATCTTTATCTTCATCGATATCATTATAAATCAATGGTTTATCTTTTGCCTCAAAATTCATAGGGCTGAGCACTGAACGTGATTTGCTGGAAATATATTTTGTTCACTTGCTGTTCACAGTTCTTTCTAATTTCACTATGATAGAAATCATATTAATCTTATTGCCTTCATTGCATTCATATTCTACATTATAACCCAGTTATTAAACTGTATAGAATGGCTTATGATTTTCAACTGTAATAATTTTATTTTTTCTTTGTATTATCCATTATTTTATTCTTTAATTAAAAAAATCTTTTTTAATTTTGTTTTCAGAATTCTCTCAAAGATATCTGAAAAAATAAAAAAAAAATAGCTATCTTTAAGTCATATCATACCGGGTCCGGCAGAAGTAACACCTGCTTGAATGTGGTTGGTAAGGTAATATATAATACGGGTGTAATAATACATAGTTTTAATTTGGGTATTTCATCTAAAATATCACACGATGTGCTCAAGCGTGATACTGTTATGTTACAGAATTACATGCTTACGATTTTGTAATGAAAGATTCTGTAATAAAAAGGGGCGTTTTTTGTGCCGGAATCTGTATTATACCTTAGTACAGAAAAGATGAGTAACAGTTTCTAATCATTGCTATCACAATCGCTTCATTGCTATTGATAACATCTTTGCTTACATCTCAACACTTATTCTCTCAGCTTGGTGTGTTACTGTTTATTCAATTCTTTTCTTCATTTTGGTTTCGGTGTATTTCAGTTTTTCATTCTGTATTCATTATTTTTCAGAAGCTCTAATGTTTTCTCCAACATTCTTCTTATCTTCTTCTATGTATCACTTTCCTTATTCAGTTGTCTGACAGATACCAAAATGACTGACAGCCCTGAAGTTCTGACCCCAGAAACCTGTTTGCCCAGCACACAGAGGTCAGGCTCCACTTAGCAAAAGAAGCATAGGAAATACATGTGATTGGCAAGCTGAACTATAACAAGTGCAAACTTCCTCCCAAGGCCCTGGCTGGAGAATATTTGTGCAGCAGCATTAAAGTATCTTTCTTTCCCTCAGTGAATATGTTTCTTAGAAAGAACTAGTTGTTTTATATTTGTATGTGATTCTTCCAGATTTAATGAGATGGCTCGTAGATGCTCTTGATAGTTTTTTCCACTTTATAATATGTCCTTTAGAGATTGATCACACTATTTCAAAAGATATTTGTACAGTACTCTGAATTCTTTGGAATAAAGGTGCACTAACATTAATAAGGTGACTTTATTCTAAATTATTCTAAATTGTGATTTTCCCCTACTCTTCCCTCATTAAGTTGACTGAAATGTATCTCAAAAAATGTCAGAGAACTTTGTCAGAACACTTTCACGGGGACAATCTAGCATTCCCTTATATGAAATGGTATCACAAATACCAAAAGGCTTAGAGCGCTGGTCACACGCTTCCCTCCCTTCCCCTGTCACAGCACCACGGGTCGGCACCACGCCACACTGTCCTTTTAGACGACAATGTTTTGTTCTGTCTTCCTTCCGTTTACTGGATAGAACAATACCACGCAATCTGTAATGTTTTCTAGAGTACTGGAATTACCCAGTGATTCAGATGAGTCACTTTCTTTCCTGAAAGTGCTCTTTATTCACTGGCTCGAACTATGCAAACATGCGTGGTCACAGAATCCCAGAGCACATACGGCCATGTAACGTCAGTGCCGCTTCCCAGGCAGTTCAGTCCTGTGTCTGGGTTTGCAATCCCTGAACCTGTCAAGCTAAGTCAACTGCATGCTGTCAGACAAGGACATACTGAATGCCCAGATAAACATGACGTTTGTTCAAACAAAACAACTGGTTTGTTCTATTCTTTTCAAACTTCAAAATAAAGATATTTAGAGTTCTGGTCCAAGAAGGTAACATAGGAGGCTCCTGAACTCACCTTCTCCCCTGGATACAGTGAATTTCTAGCTACATAAGAAACAATTGCTTCTGAAAAAAAAAAAAAAATCCAGAAACTGCTTAGCAACTCCTACATTGGGCAAATGAGAAAATACCAACATCAGTATTGGTAGAAAAGACCAAGACACAACAGTTCCATAAACCCCACCCCGGCACAGCAACTTACAATTGAAAGTGAAGTCACAGCTCCCAGCTACTTCTGAGCAGAGAAGGCTTTAGACCCAGTATCTAGTAACCCAACTTTAGGACTTCCATGTGAACAAGGGGCCCCCAAAACACTTAGTGCTGAAAGCCAACAAGGCCTGTGTCCATGAGATCCAAAAGACTATAGTGAACAAAGTAACACATTCGAAAATATACTTTTAAATTAAATGTATTGAGGTGATATTGATTAATAAGATTACATAGGTCTCAAGTATTTAATTCTACGTTACACAATCTGTATATTGCATTGTGTGCCTATTACCCAAAATCAAATCCTCTCTATCACCACCTACACCTGCCTTCAATCTGGCAATCACCATGCTGTTGTCTGTACCTATGAATTTTTCTTTGTTTGTTCATTTATTGCTTTCAGTTTTATATCCCACATATGAGTGAAATCATATGGCTTTTCACTTTTTCTGCCTGACTTATTTCACTTAGCATGATATTCTCAAGATTCATCCATGTTGTTGTAAATGGCAGCATTCCATCTTTTTTATGACTGAGTAGTATTCCACTGTATATACAATAGATGTACCACGTCTATTGTTTCATCCAATCATCTATCAAGGACACTTCTGTTGTTTCCATCTTTTTAACAGGCTCACAGTAGCTCATAATAGCTTTGGCTATTTCTCCAGGGCCCAGCCTAGGAGGAGCAGATAAAAACACACATCTCTCAGCCTTTCCATGAAAGAGGTCTATGCTCACACACAAAAAGCTGTTGCCTTGGGCTCAGTATTCCAAGTTAGCAAACCGCTAGAAGCTGACTGTGTTCCTCCCCTGCAACTGGGGAGGCAGCAGGTTGTCATCTCCACACCATCCCTCTCATGGCCTCAAAACTGCCTGTCTCTCCCTGGCAGGGCTTCTGGATGCAGCTGCAGTATTGACTTTTGTGGCTGCCAGCCCCCAGAGAACATACCAGTTGACTGCCTGGCTGGGTGGCTGGTGGGCTTGTGGGGGTCCCACAGGACTTCAGCAAAGAAAGGAACAATTCTTATCGAGTAATTCCTCCAAGGTTCAGCACAGACAGAGAAAACAGAAACACACATTTTGTAGTTATAACTTCTTTGGAAGTGTATTTAATTTTATATGTTGTAATGAAAATATAGTATGACAGTTTATATTTGCTATTAAATGTATTATAGTTTATATTTAATTGTAATAAATCATTCAATATATGATTCTAGGCATCTGTAATTTTTAAGAAATCATATTATCTTAGTGGAATTTACCCTGGAATACTTTTTTGAGGGACAACTTTTTACGTTAATATAATTATAACTAAAATGTTTTGGTTTTAGCAACACAAATAAAAATATACTAAAAAATAACAAAGTCAAAAAATCTATCAGATCAAAGCACCAGTGTTGAAATGTTCCTATATTTTCTATATAATTTCCATTTATTTTAGGCTGTCATTAAGTTACAAGAAAACTCAGTGATAATGTATCATAATGTGGCAACACATATGTCTCCATGTTGAAAGAATCCTCTTATACTGATCTCACAGGGCACAGGTATAATTGCTATTGAACTACAAGAAGAAATTTATCAATATTTGAATATTATTCCAATACAAATATAAAAGTTCTTATATAAATACAAAATCTTTATACGTACATGGGTATATTATGTTTTAAAAATTAACATTGTTTTTGTAAATAATTCTATAATAAAATTTTGTTTTTCATTTTAAATACAAAAGAAAAGGGATGGCATAAATGCTAAGTAACAATCTCTTAAAAAAATTTAGCAAAGTTCTCACCCTAAACCACAATAGTAGCTCATCTTCCTAAGAACTTCAAGACCCTGTTTGAGGTAACTTGTTGAGAAGTAATAACCAATGTGTTTGCAAAATTAAACAACATTTATATTTTATAAGTTTTTTTAATTCTGAATGATTTCTAAGGCAAATGCTTAGTTAAAATAAAATGAGCTGGGTCAGTGAATATTACATAAGTAATTTAGAATAAATTAAAATCTATAATAAATTTGATGCCTGCTTGCATAATAGTAAGATATATTGCAATGGTTTATGTACTCTCTTTATGTCTTATTACAAAATAAAGTTCTATTTCACTGAGAAAATAGCTTGAAATTATAACTATTTTCAAATTAAATTTTATGCGTAAGATAATTAAAAATGAAAACAATTTTTCTCCTATATCTGCTATTGCCCTTGTGTTAAGACAGTGTTCTTTACTTTTATTATAATATTATACACATGAGATAATCTGATTAAAAGCATCACTAATTTTCTACCCTCAACCATGGAAAAAATATTAGGTAAGAAATTGTATACTATATGAAAATAAGGAATTAATTACATGAACAAATGATTCCACTGAAAATAATATTAATTTTCCACTAGTATTTTCAACTACATAGGTGTTAGTGAAAACATTTGATAAAAAGAAAGTGAATAGAATTGACTGTTCAAACTAGAGTGGGCAGAAAAAATAGCTTTCAGAAAAAATAATATTTAAATTTTTTTCATCTGTAGTAGTATTCATTGCCAAAACTTGAGTAAGTTATTGTGTGGGGAGAAATTTACAGAACTTGAGTAAGTTATTGTGGGGGGGGGGATTACAGATGCAGTAAGAAATTCCTTATTGAACAGAATAGAACCTTTTCATTGATGAAAGGCATCTGTGAGGAGAAGAGTACTTGCAACGACATGACATAACACTTTCTAAAAAATCTATTTTGCACTTAAAACTAAAGTATTAACTATATTCTGTAAAAAATAAGGGTATTTTAAAATAACAAAATTGTTTAAATTGGGACTGTAATTGTACCTAACCTACGCCCTGTACATGTAAATATCTGAATTTCCGATTTACTTTTCAGGTCTTACAAATTTAGTGTAGAAGACTGAGATGTTTTTCTTATGAGAGAGGTGCACATACTTCTAAATCTACAGGCACACAGACAAACGTGAATACACATAAAACTCATCTGTTCACTCAGAAATGCTAGAAATTTGTTCTTAAACCCATTTTTTAAAATATCAGAATACATTTTGCAGTAATGGTCATCATAATTCTCCTTTAATGTTAGCCACATTTTTACTTTATAGGATGCTCTATGAATGAATTTCAAGAATGGAAAAAGATAAATCATACTAGGTAACCCTTCATACAAAATTAAAATGTATCTGTCCATTTGAAAGAGAAAATACTTTTCTTAATTATATATTACAGACATTCTCCTCCAAAGAACTTTGAAACTATACTCAGAAGCTAAAATACTGAAATTCATGGTTATATTTTGATTCACGCTGAAAAATCAATTACTTGCCCTTGACAGAACCTTTTATTGTATCCAAATGAATTTAGCCACTGGAGAGATACAGAAAAATTTAAGTCACAGATAGCTTTAATCTTGTAAGGGCATCATTCCAAAATGTGTGAGCTAATTTGGAAAGGTCATATCTGCTATAATTAAAGCTATTATTTGGATCTCTTTCGAATGGAAGTTGCCAAATTCGATGTTGAATGCCCAAAGAGCAGCATATTCAGAATGTATTATTTCCTCGCCAATCTGACATGCTTATGTGGACTTTCCAATGAGTTGTTATGTTGTTGTTTCTGAAAATGGCATATTTCAAATCATATAAGAACATTATGGTAGAGCTGTATATTTTATATAACAAGCAACCAACTAATACTTAATTTTGTGGTAGTAAAGAACAAAATAATCATATTTTAATATAATGCAAATGCAAAAACTTCTGTTTTTATTTTATGTACATATCAGTGTCTAAGTATTATCAACTTTATATAAACGGTATGTTTTCTAGTTGACAGTAAAAAAATGTGGATCTAGTGGCAGAGGACAATTAAAATAACTGATAAGTAAATATAAAAGTAATAAAACTGAAAAATAATATAAATTGGCATTATTAATTTTTATGAAGAAATGCCCTTCTAGTGTTATTTAAGCTAATATCTCTATAAATGGTTCATGTTAAATGACAGTTTTTTTAAAACAAAATAATATGTTTAATTGAAAATGTAATAAATAAAATTTTCATTGATGGCTCAAATTAAAGCTAACATTTAACTTATTTCACATATTCTTTGGTTGGTTTCTATTTACAATAAAACTTTGACTTTGTGCAGGAATTTGTTGGAACTAAAATAAAACCAAAATCCCTATCCCAGCTTTCTAGTATGTTATAATCCGGGTATTAAATCCAATGGATAAAGTAATCAGAAATAATTCCAGGTTAAGGAAGTATATGACAGGTTCCAGGTGGGTGGCACATATGCAACAAACATATTAATTTAAATGGTGCAATACTGTACATATATGTATATGTATGTGTACGTATAATTTATTTCTTTAATTAAAATAATATCTTACACAAATGGATAATTAAAACAAAGCCCACAGATTTCAAACCTTTCTATCTTCTGAGAGAAGTTCCACTTACCTATGGCTAATCAGAGTTGAATAAGAATAATATGCTTCCATTTATTGTATATTTTCTATATTCTAAGCTTAACAATTGTCATTATGAATGCTAATGCACTGATTCTTAAGACAACTCAGTGAAGCAGTGATTGATAATCGCACTTTCAGATGACAGGATGGAGATGTAACGAGGGAAGCTGCTTGCCAGAGTCTTCCCCAGCTCAATGGCTAAGCAAGAAGCAAAACTCGGCCTAGTCTGGCTCCTGTAATCAGATTTTCGGCATCGTGCCTCACTGTCTTGAGGAATCCGTCTCCGGGCTCCTCTATGCACTTCCAAAAAGGCCGAAACTTGTATTTCTTTAACAAACTATTATTTTCCCCTAACTGTACTTTTCAAAAACTATCTCTAATCAGACTGTGGCCTACCTAAGACACACAGAACGCATCTGTTCCCTTTGGGAAAGCTCTGAGGACCGGATGCTGGAGACAACTGTTCTTCCTCGGATTCGTAAACTGGGTATATTCAGTTTATTCTACTTTTCATAATACGTCCTTCCTGTTAAGTTCACCTTGTATTTCTTTCTTCTGTAAATAATTTACACTAATAATTATAAACTTACTAATATTTACCTTTGTAAAATATCTCTATAAAACTACACAAATTTCTACTGACGGACTACTTTTGCATGTCATTAGTAAGAAGCAGCCCTAACCTATGGACAAAACCTTTAAAACAAACTTTGTGATACTGAAGCACCTTGGATTTAAGCTTTTGATTTTATGAGCTCATTAATGAATGTTAATATTCTTTATTGACATTTACCACCTACATTTATATGCTTTTTTCACTGTGAGTTGTTTTACATACTAGTGATTTTATTACCCTATTAATATTCTAAATTGAGTTTGGGTAGTAGAAATAACACAATTATCTTATTTTTATTAGATACTTTCTCACAGTAGTTTTATAATATTTTATTCTCTTTTGGTAGTTTATCATCTACTAAATCTGCCTAAAACAGTATCATTTAAAAAATTTAACTTAACGAAATACTTTATTAAATCCAATTCAGCAATAAATAAAAATAATTATATATATCATGAGAAAATAGATTATATCCCAAAAATGCAAGTTCAGTTTAATTTCCAAAACTCATTGTAATTTATCATATTAGCAGATTAAAAAATAAATTCATATGGTATTCTCTAGATTCAGAGAAAGCATCAGACAAAAACGAACGTCCATTCATGATAAAAATGAACAGCAAGCTAGGACTAGTAAGGAACTCCCTGAATGTGACCAGGAACATCTACAAAAAATCTACGAGTAATTTCATAATTAACGGTAAAAGATGTCATGCTTTTCTCCTCAGGTTGGGAATGTCTACTCTCGCCACGTCTGCTCCACATTGTACTTAAGACCCAAGACAGCACCATAAGATTGGAAAATATAAAGTAAAATTGTCTATATTTGTGATGTTTATCTATTAAAACAATATCTAATAAACATTTTTTCTGTGTAGCTAAATCTACTGTGGTTTAATAACCATAAAAATGTTAGGCCTAAATTTTTAAACATATAGGCAATTTTGTGAACTGCCTTAATTTTCATCACAATACACAACATTTTAGGCTATTTTATGTTAAAAATTTAAAACAGAAGGAAATGTAGAAATTACACAATGAAACATCATACCTCTTCTTTAGCTACTGAAATAGGTCCAGCTAATAAGGTTGCATATCATTATGAATTTAGCATCATTTCTTTACTCTGAAACTTACAGCTCTTCATATATGGTTAACACTTTTTCCTTTTTGTTTTATTCCTGGAATTTTTCAGATTTCAAGAAACTCAGAGTTGTTCATAAAAGAAGGTTAGGGGGTGAGTTGAGGACATTCACGGTGAGAATATGTGAGTAAAAATAACTGGCACAAACCCGATGAAAATGAGGGTGGACAACCCCGACGCTGGTGAGAAATCCTCATCCTTTGCTGGTGGGAATGCAAAGAGGTGCAGCCGCTTTGAAAGACAATTCGGTAGTTTCTTACAAAAGTAAACGTAATTTTACCACACATCCCCCTGATTGTGCTCCTCGGTATTTACCTACAGGAGTTGAGAATGTCACATTCACACAAAATCCACACATGATGTTTACAGCAGCTTTACTCATAACTGCCAAACCCTGGAGGCAACCAAGACGCTCTTCAGTAGGTGAGTGGGTAGCTAAACTCTGGCACCTCCAGACTATGGAATATATTAAGAGCTAAACAGCAATGGACATCAATCCATAAAAAGACAGAGAGGAAACTTAAAAGCATATTTCTTAGTAACAGAAGCCAATCTGAAAGGCTGGACACTGTATGTGGTAGTACCGCAACTATGTGACATCCAGAAGAGGCCAGACCGTGGAAAGAGTGAGAAAGCTTGTTCTGGCCAGTGGCTGGGGGAGAGGAAGGGACAAATACACAGAGCACACAGGATTTTTAGGTCAGTGAAACTCTTCTGTATGACAGTATAATGGTGGATACAGGTCATATATTTGTCCAAATCTAAACATGTAGCACCTATTGATATAGATATAGATATAGATGTGGCACCTATTGTAAACTATAGATTTTGGGTGATAATGGTAAGTCAGGGTAGCTTCATGGATTGTAATAAAGGTACCTACCTGGTGCAGGATGTTGACCGTGGGGAGGCTGGGCATGAATGGAGATGGGATACTCAGAACTCTCTGTAGTTCTGCTTAATTCGACTGTGAACATAAAGCTGCTCTAACCTATGAAGTTTATTAAAAAATAATAGGGCAACAATTACAGTATTATATTTTCAGGTATCTAAGATTAGAAGTGAAGATATAGTCTTAACCCAAGAAAAAAGGAGCTCTTAAATTTCCCCTTTAGCATCCCAGATAGAAATATATTCATCTATTCTCTTGGCCTATTTCTTTAAAACACTTGCTTCTTTCACTACTATAATGCATCATCTTCACCCTCTTGTCAATTTTATATTTTCTTTAATAATGTGCTTCTGATTAAAGAAGCCTGTCAGTAAAAAATACCTTAGGAAAAAGAAGTCAAGAAAAAAAGTACTTATCTTTACCCTGTGCTTTTAGTCTAAGTGCTACAATATAGATTATAAATTCTGTCTTGGGAAATATCTTTGGTTTTTCTTTCTAGTAGCTGATCTTGAAGAATGTATTTGAACGAATTATGTATCAGTGACACTTAAGTTTTGACCCATATAGAATTGAATTTTCAAAATTTGTTGGAAGGCTGGATATTGTAAATCCTTTATCATCACATAATAATATGACTCTAGCCATTACTTACTTAGGAACTGCTCAATAAGTCCAAGACAATTTGTACATAGTCACAAGTGACTATGGCTCATCATTAATGTCTATAAAAATTAGTACAATCATTCATGGTTGAGAATGAAAACAAAACTAGACATGAACTTAACTTTAATAGAGAAAAACAGAGTAAACGGAGACCAAGAAAATCAGAACAGCATAACCCCAATGGCTTACAATATTAACCGAATGCTTTGTCATCAATAATATTTTCCTATTTTATAGCAATGTATTTTTATGATAGATCATGAAAATTTATATTTTTACAGAAATATTAATTTTTTAAATATTTTTTATTTATTGATTTTGAGAAGAGAGAGAGAAAAAACACTGATTTGTTGTTCCACTTATTTATACATTCATTAGCTGATTCTTATATGTGCCATGGCTGGGGATTGAACCCACAACCTTGGCATATCAGGACAATGTTCTAATCAATTGAGCTACTCAGGCAGGGCTTTTTCTAAAGTATAAACTCTTTTTTTATTGATTTTTTTTAGAGAGACAGAGAGAGAGAGGGAGAAAGAGACAGAGAGAAAGGGACACCATCGTGTTGTTTCACTTATTTATGCATTCATTGGTTGATTCTTGTATGTGCGCTGGCTGTGCCATGACCAGGGATGGAATCTGCAGCCTTGGTGCATTGGTACAACACACTAACTAACTGAGCGACTCAGTTATATGACGTCTGATAACTGGGATGCATACCTGAAATTAATGTAGTGGATGTCAACCACAACTGAAAAAAATTTTAAAGGAAACAATTAAAATTAAGATCAGCATATACTTAGTCCAACATATATTTATTTTTCATATTCAACATGTATAAAGACCTCTAACTAGTTGCATTACTTAGATTTAATTATTTGAGCATTAGCTTTTTCCCTTCTGATTCCATGGCCATATGCTGAAGGGCAAGTCAGACACACCTGGGGAAAGCCCACACCTAACTCATTTCAGCACACCTGCTTGGCCCCTGCTACTTCTGGGCCCTGTATTCCTGCTGACTACAATTTTGCTAATCCTCTGACCTCGTAAAGACTGCCAGGGGCTGGCGTGCGTGAGCAGCATGAAATCAAACGTGCCATATTGTTCAGCATCTGTTCCCAGCTCTCCATGAAGTTTTCTTTGCAAATAGCACAGGCCTGTCAGCTTCAATCAGCTCGGTAGAGAACTTCACTAATATGCATTAGCCTTCACCTAGTATTGCTCTTTACAGGATCAGACCCACACAAGAGGCACCTGAGCACGCAATGGAGAGGTTTAATGATAATATGCCTATATTACCAAAAGAGAAATCTAGCTTTTGCTCTAATACTTCTTGTGTGTTTTATGAGATCGTAATATTAAATATATCTACTGGGACAAATAGCGCACTTTTATCAACTATTGAATGTCTGTCTTTCTTCTCGAAATGCTTCTCTGTGCCATACTCTTCACATGCTTTAATAAACACTTTTGACTTCAACTCCTGGACCATTCTGTTAATCTCATCTTCACTGCAGACGACAAAATGTAAACATATTGGTGCCCATTTGTGGAAACATATTTCCAAAATCTCTAGTGCACTTTGAAATTGGATCTATGGGCTTCCTATCAGGAATGGCAATTAAAGAAAAATTATTTTATCAATTACAAATGCAGAAATGCTGCATAATAGGCAATGTGTGATTTTAGGCTTTCTACACAAAAATACTTTAAATATTTAACCATTTGCAATCTGTCAAAGGTTCAATTGAAAGGTACTAAATAAAAATCTCCACATTCTCCAGCATGCAAAAACATTCATTTGCATATTGTGCTATTATAATTATTTGAAGTCATAATAATTACCTGCCTTTTCTTAAGATATCTAAGAAAAATAATTTTGAACATAAAATATTTTATCGACCTCCAAACATAGTAATGCCTTTTCTTCTTCAGTGAGCCTCCAAATATAACTAATCTAAGATGTATTATTTGTTTATAACATATGACCTGTTCACAGATCATTCAACACATGAATGATGATGGCACTGTTACTTCTAATACAAAGATTTATTCATTCCTTTTTTTGGTAAAGAAGAATCATCTGACTCTGTTTGACTATATTTTTGTTTACTTAATAACAATTTAAGTTGAATTGATCAAATATTTTCTGAGCATCTTGGCCTTAAAATTTACATTTTAGGGGATTCTTAAATATCTGTCACTTAGGAGATATCATTCAATGTATCAAATACAGAAGTTCTCTTGTGAATTCTTTGAAGGGACAATGAGATTGACAGTCAAATATAATACTGTATGCTTCAGGATTGAATATTTAATAATAAAAATGAGTTGTCAAAAATAGTTAAACTACTTTAAAACTGTATAGAGTAAAATATTTTACTAAAATATTAAAAATATTTTTGTAAAAAAGTTTTTATCAAGAATGATTTTTAACATTATCTGAGTGGTAACAACATTATTAATAAAATTCACTTATATAGAAAAATTCATGTCTTGACCATAAAGAATAAGTGAAGTTGTACTATACGTGTATAGACGAGACCTGAGATTCCACAGTAGATGACAGTCCAAAGACTCCCAAGAAAGAATACAAGAACCCCAAGATCACCCTAATAGTTATGAAGAGGATACAAAGAACAGCCACAAGATAATGAGAAGGAATCTAATGAATGTCAATTAGTAATTTGCCTCTCTTTTTCTTCTATTCCCAATCCCAACTACTGTCTCCTTCCCTCTTAGTTTATTCCCTCTCCTATTCATACTCTAATCATATCACAAACTTCTAAGCACTATAACTTGTAGCTATTAGATTGCAGTTTTATTAATGCATTTAATATTGTTATACATGAAATGGCTAAAGGTTCAATAACCTTAGAAGATGTTTTGATCCCTAAAGAAAACTTACTAGTCCTTTGGAAACCAGCCTTAATAAAATTGATACTGCAATAAAAATTTCAGGTATAAAACTTGATTAAAACAATTAATTTTATCACACAATAATCAAATATAAAAGCAATTAATAGCTTCAATAGAAAATATCCTTCCTCTAGCAAACAGTATATGTTACAAATCTTGCCAAATAATTGTTTTAGTTAATATTTAAAGGACACATTAGAAATATTGTTGAAATACCTGAATGTCATTTTCTAAGAACCGTGGGGACCCCGATATGCCTGTGTGGCAAGATATAGCACTAAAAACCACAGAGGTGTCCAGATCATAGGGAAGAAAATTATTTGTGCCCTGGAATCTGAAAAAATACTAAGGGTTCCTTTGCAAGAATATATTTACTTTTAGGCAGCACGAGGTTGCTAGAGTAAACCTTTAAGTTAGGCTAACGAGAGTATTAACGGTCTTTAGTAGATAGTTTAGCAGAAATGGACACTTGCAGAAAAATCACCTGTTGCCTCCATAATAATGCTAAATGCTACCTCTTTGGGTGAGTGAGACAGACCAGGCATCGGCTCACGATTTTCAATTGTGCCATTTTGACAGAAGAATCTGAGGTAAGACTAGGAGAACTAACAGCTGTTAAACTTCATGAGATCAAGTGGAAAAGCATCCCCTCCTCATAGGAAATGGTAATACCGAAAAATATGAGAGGAAACCAGCTACAGACTGACTTACAGTGCAAATTTCTTGTGCGCATGTCTCCGTGTGTGCTTGAATCCATAAGCACTGAGGCAGCACACTGAACAGTCAGACAGACATGAGCGCGGCCACACAGATCCAAATCCCGGCTGCTCAGCTGGAGACTGTAGTGCAGATGTTGAGACCAGAGAAGCCGTAAAGTGCCAGAAAGTTGACCTTGTGAGGTAGCAGACATTATGAGGGAGCAGAAAAAGCTTGCTGGTACAGAAGGGAGAATGAAGCAGGTGCACAGAGCGAAGGAAGGATAATCAGATGCCCATGAAAAAGATGGGAGAGAAGCTGGTTACCAGAACCATCTCACTCCTGACTGCCAATTGCTGCTGAAGTTTTAACATTTGAGATGGGCTGAGTGACTTTCCTCATACTTAAACTTCTTAAGGTGAACCACCATACAGTCCATTTTTAGAATTGTCGTCTTACCTTATCTGCCTTCTTTCCTTTGTTCTTTCATCAAATCAATAACTAAATAGTTGTTGATTATCTAATACACGAGGGCCACTTTGCAGTAATGGGGAAAGTGATGCAGAAGTTGTATTTCTGAGGCATTCCTCCTTCTAGCACAGCAGTTGGTAAGCAAGGTGCTAATGACCACACCCAAGGGAGTGGTGCCCCTGGTGTAAAACTGACCAGCTGCACTGGTGGGAGGGAAAGGTGTGTGAAGAGTCTATGCATGCGATTCTGCCATCTTCAAACAAGAGTATAAACTCACCGGAAGAAAGTACAACTTTTACGTCTTTTCCAATGTCCAGTGCATATCACAGTGAACTGAATGTGTTAGGCTGACATTACTGAGAGCCACTGCAATTTTGAAATGTTTTCTCAGGCTGTCTATCACTGAATCCTCTTATGAATAAACACAGGGAAGGAATACAGCTTCTATGATCATACTCTTCTTAGTTATTTTATACTTAAAGTTAAATCAATAAAGTGAGACTATTTCTTCAGTAAGATCTTTGAGACCCTTTAGTTTTACTCAGCAACACCCTGTGATTTAGTTAGAGTTCGACATCTAAACTTCAGCCAATAATTTGTAGCTGACCTGAGGCATACTCCTGGTCACTAATCCTGCTCTTGGTGACTGTACCCTGAAATATCTGATTTACCCAAAGCATATAAATGAGTTTGTTTAGGGCTTAAGTGACATTATAAAAATAAAATGTTATTTAAATTTGATTACTTAAGATTTTATTATGATACAGTCCAATGTTCTGTGTGAACAAATGGAAAACATAATGCTTTAAATTTTTTTAATTTTGAGCAATCTCTGTGAGTTGAACAAAGTTTAATGTATTTTAATGAGTAAGAAAGAAATCTTCTTTCTTTCTTAAAAAAATATGTAATTGAGTTAGCATGTACCTAATAATAATTTTAGTAACATCAATGCAGTGGCTCATAATAAAAAAATACATCTGGTAGAAAAATAAATCATAGTTATCACCTGATTAGCAATGACATGTTTATTATATTCTCTCCCTGGAAATTAAAATTATTCCATCTATCAAAAATATTACTTAAACATGAAAAAAGAGATCTTACTATAACTAGGTTTGTTTTGCATTGTTAAGGAATAATCACTTCATTGAAAAGAGAAACACAATTTATTAAAATGATATAACACAATATTTTTCACTTGTAACTCTCATTAGATCATTCAGTGTTTTCAGGGTTGCTCCAAATTACTTTAAGAAGGGACCACAGTGACAATATATTTTCAACATACTTTTTGGGACATTTAGGGGATGGTCTGAGAACATAAAAAAATTAATGTGACAGATTAGATAGCCTTACATATAGTCTAGGAGAGAGGAATATTCATGAGCTAAAATTAAGCAGTGAGATGGTTATGAAAACCTTATTGTTGGGGGAAGCTGTATGACAGGCACATGGGGGTTTTGTGTTATTTTTAAAATTCTTGTAAGTCTTAAACTATTTAAAAATAAAAACTGCAATTAACATAGTGTTTAAACAGTAAAGTAAAATAGGGAATAATTTTGATATAGTTTAGTTAAAATGAATAAAACTGATGAAATACAGTTAAACTTCAGTATTTTCTCATTATCTTAAACATAAAAGTAAGGGCACCAACTCATCACACATGTCAATAAGAAAATATGCCCATGCATTAACTATAAATTGTAGGGGACCCATTTGTTTTAATCTGGCAAATGTGACTCAGCCCCGTATGGAAAGTCAACAGAAGCAAAATGGTAGGCAGGAGTCAGACCTTCAAACCAAGTTTTCCTGTGCGAATCAGGCCTAGAAAATGTATACAGACTGTTATGGCTTGTTCTTGCTAAAACTCCCTCAACCTGGTCTGAAACAGTAGATGTGTATTGCCTATCTCCAGGTAATTAGTTTGCAAAGCCGGGGTGATTTTTCCCAAGGACAGAGCATAACCAGCTCACCACCTTGCCCTTCTGCATTTGTTATTTTCATTTTCTTGACTGTACCTAAAACGTAGACAACGATATTCTATGTAATAGATAATAAATCCTTCTTTGATGTAAGACCTGAGAAAAACAATGAAAGCCTGTCCAGACAAGGGTCGGTGGGCTCCCCCCTTGAGAGAGTGGTGAAGGCGCCCTCCCCTTGAGAGAAGTGGCAGCAGGACTCTCATCTTAAGAGAGCACCATACCTTCCCTTTTTCTCCACAGGACTGCTGTGGTCTGTGCATTTGTTTTCGTCTTCAGCCACAACATGCAAACTCTGCTGGCTGGAGTCTGCCACATGAATATTACTAAATATTGCGCAAAACTGCTGTAAGGCAAAAAGTGATCTAAAATAATATTTATGAAGAGTCCTTCTGTATTACAATGTAAACAAAGAGCATATGAAAATCATATACTGTTTAAACTTGATCTAAGTGTGAGGGCCTGCTCTTTGAAGGCAAGATCTATATCTAATTCTCCAAGATCCCCGTTGATCACAGTTGCTACCCTGGCATATGACAGTCATGAAACAAACTGTTGGAATAAGAAAAATGAAAATCACTCAAAGATTTAAAATGATGATTTTTTTTCCTTTGGGTAAAATACTGTTCTGGGAAATAAAAACATAAAAACATTTAAGCATCATTTCTTTGACCCAAGTATATGTTCAAAGCATTGTGTGTGTGCAAAATATCATAAACAGCATTTTAACAAAGCAAGATATTCTGATATTTTTCTCAATTTTAATACCATTATGGCTTAATGTAAAGCTTCAAATATTATAAGAGAATAGGAGCAATCTTTTTGACTGTCCCTCAGTCTCCACTGTTGACCAGAAAAGAGAAGTGACTCTTATAATGCATTTCACTTATTGGGAAGCTATAAAAAATTATTATGTAAGTCATAGCCAAAATCCTATAAATCGAAATTCAAAATATCCATATTCAACTATGAGGGTATGCAGTGATCTTCCCAAACAACAGGAGCATTGATTGGGCAACAGATGAAAATTGTATATGTGCCTGTTCATTGGGTATTGATAACTATAGTTTAATGAAACTTATTAGGCACATGTGATTTTCCAAGCACTGGGAGAAACCTTTTCAATTAATATTTCATTTAGCATTCATTTAGTATTCACAAGAATTCTATTAAGTAGGAGATAACTGGGACTCAGAGAGGCTAAGTAACCTGCCTACATTTATTTGTACTTGGTTGTCAAAAGAAAATTTGAACTCAGGTCTGTCTCTTACAGGTCCACACTCTAAAACAGCTACGCAATTCCCTCTTCTCCACGACCTTGCCAGCACTTGTTTCTTGATTTGGTTATGATGGCCATTTTGACCGGTGTGAAGTGGTATCTCATTGTGGTTTTCATTTGCATCTCTCTGATGGCTAGTGATGTTGAGCATCCTTTCATATGTCTCTGGGCTCTCTGTATGTCCTCCTTAGAGAGGTGTCTATTCAGATCCTTTGCCCATTTTTTAATTGGATTGTTTGTCTTCCTGGTGTGGAGTCCTGTGAGTTCTTTACATATTTCAGCAAATATATTTTCCCATACAGTTGGTTACCTTTTCATTTTGCTGATGTTTCCTTTAGCCATGCAGAAGCTTTTTAATTGGATGAAGTCCCATTTGTTTATTCTTTCCATTACAACCTTTGCTCTAGGGGACATAATGGTGAAAATATTGCGTCATGGAGTATCTGAAATTTTCCTATGTTCTCCTCTAGAACTTTTATGGTGTTGTGACTCATATTTAAGTCTTTTATCCACCTTGAGTTTTCACTGCTGGGATTATACCCTAAGAACCCTGAAACACCAATTCAAAATAACCTATGCACCCCCATATTCATAGCAGCGCTATCTACAATAGCCAAGTGCAGGAAATAGCCTAAGTGCCCATCAGTAACTGAGTGGATCAAAAAACTGTGCTACATAGAGTACTATGCAGCAGAAAGAGAGAAAGAGCTCCTCCCCTTTGCAACAACATGGATGGAACTGGAGAGCATTATGTTAAGTGAAATAAGCCAGGTGTTAAAAGAAATACCAGATGATCTCACCTGTAAGAGGGACCTAATCAACAAAACAAACAAGCAAGCAAAATAGAACTAGGCATGTGGTAATAAAGAACAGACTAACAGTGACCAGAGGGGAAGGTAGAGGGGGATAATGGAGGGAAGAAGGGGAAGGGTCATCAAGGAATATGTATGAAGGACCCATGGGCACGGATGGTGGGGGGCTGGAGGACTGAAAGTGGTAGACAGGGGTGGGTAACGCGAGGGAGAGCTATGGGGGGCAAATGGGGACAACTGTAGTTGAACACCAATAAAAACAATATTAAAAAATAAAAATATAACAGCTATCTGACAAAGCACTTGGAAGTAGGGACTTCTTTAAAGATACCCTGGCCAAACTACCATGTCAGAAAAAAACAAAAGTGTTCAGTTAAATATCATGAGTATGCCTAGGATTTGAAACAATCATTTTATGTCTCTATTGTTAGTACTACTGGTAACTGTACACATTTATAAATGATTTTCAGGGTTTTTTTGAAAACATATAGATAGAAATGAGGCTGCATTTTATGAGCATTTCTTTATCTCCAGGTTAGCCCAGTCTAATTCCAAGATGACGACTCTAAATGACGAATTTAGATCAATAACTTCTAGGTTTCTTTGACATAGAATCTAATGATATTTGTTTAATTGAAGGTTATGCATGATACCAGTGAAATCTGAAGAAACTGAAACTGTTAACATAAGCCTAAGTGATGGCTTTATGATATGTCAGCTGGGTTCAGCTGAACTATATTTTTCACAATTCTCTCTCCATGATTCTGGTTAGGGTAGGCTAGAGGAATATACTCTGAAATAGTTGGAGAAAACATGGGGCAGTGGCCACTTATCTCAGCTATTCAATCAGACACTAGTCTAGGGGCTTCAGTTGTAATTAGACTCTCTAAGCATTTGGCCTGAAGGTAAACAAAAGGAAGATTTTCCTTAGTTTGCATGACTTAACTAGTCAAAAGCCCTGTGAAAGAGGGCTTTTACACTCCCTGAGGTAAGAGACTTTACACACACATATGTGCATATAATGACAAATAGGTGCGTTATACATTATTGCTGTCTCTTCCCCAGGGTTTTGTCAAAACTTCTAGACAGGGGTTGTTATGTATTCATGCTACGTCATCTAACCTATGGTGTCTTTCTGTCCTGCAGGCTGAGTGCTTCCTAGTATTAGTACTAATTGCAGAGTCTTTGGTACATCCATTGCAATTTCTATATGCTTTTATATTAAAGATTTTATTTATTTATTTTTAGAAAGGGGAAGGGAGGGTGAAAGAGGAGAGAAACATTAATGTGTGGTTGCCTCCCTAGTGCCCCCTACTGGGGACCTGGCCTGTAACCCAGGCATGTGTCCTGACTGGGAAGTGAACCTGCCACCCTTTGATTTGCAGGCTGGAGCTCAATCCACTGAACCACACCAGCCAGGGCCCACTGCATTTTCTAATGTTCAATATTCCAGTTGCAGAGATATTTAGGCTTAATTACCCAGATTTCTTTGACTACATCTCTATAGCTTTTCCTGTCTATTTTTATTTGCTGTGTTTAAAAGTGGGCATTTGCAAATGTCTTTAATGGACAATGTCCTCTGCAAAATTTCATCATCTTGTGAAAATCTTCCATACAGGTTGTTGGATAGATCTCACTGGATTTAGGTGAAGTATGTAGATAATTTCAGCGCAGAAGTCTTGTAAAGATTCTTTGTCTCTTAATAATTTCTCTAAGACTCTTCTTTGTTTCATTTTTAGTTAATGGCCTAATTTCTAAGTTCTCCATTTTTTTAAAAAATGTGGCATTCTAGGGCTTTGCTCATTTCTTATCTGCTCACTGGAATTAAAATAAACAACAACAGACATTTAGAGAAAAGGAAGAATTAAATGGAAAAACTAAGAGTATGCACGGGCAACCCTTCCTTCCTTCCTTCTTTCAATCAACAAATATTCAAGCTTCTACTATAATCAGTCTAAATAAAACCATTTTAGGCAATAGCAACTCAAATCTACTCTTATGGATTATTAAAATAAATGTGTTTTGATTTACACACTTGATCAAGAAGAGAACATTTATTTAAATTATAAAGGGAATGAAACCCATGTAATCATGAAACAGAAAGATGTATCAACACCCACAAAAATAGACAGTACAATCTTTATTATAATGTGTATAAATACATACAACATATTTTTAAAGATGTTGGCTTTTTAAAAGATTTTTATTTTTAGAGAGAACGGAAGAAAGGGAGAAAAAGAGGGAGAGGAACATCGATGTGAAAGAGAAACATCAAACAGTTGCATCTCTAATGCATCAGAGATCCAGTCTGAAACTGAGGCACGTGACCTGACTAGGAATTGAACCAGCGACTGTTTGCTTTGAGGGATGATGGTCCAACCCACTGAGCCTTACCGGTCTGGGCCAAAATAAATTTTAAGTCATCTGTATCTGTTACATAAGTTGAAAATTTCTTGTCATTTGATAGTTATTATAAATTAGTTTATCAAAAATAATATATCTCTTTGCCATTGTTTTAGTTGACCTTATGAGTTCATTAATGTTGATTATTAGTCATCAAAATTTGCTCTCCCTGAGCTGCCCTTAAGATAGTCCACTCTAATTATAAGTTAAGGTATATAAAAACCAATTGGAAACATAGGGATATAATTTTTCTTAATGTTTTTGATTAAAAATATGAAATAATGATTATAGCATTAGATTTTAAATACCATCATAATACAGTTTTTATTTGATTTGTGAATTAAGAATCCAATTTAATCACTAGTCATTCTAAAATCAGAATGTAGTAATAGTTTTCTATTATTTATCATTTTTGTTTTTGATGTAATTTATTTAAATGCAAGTTATTTTTAAATTGAATTTATTGGTGTGACATTGGTTAATAAAATTACATAGGTGTGCAATTCAGTAATACATCATATGTATTTTGTATTACGTGTTCATATCCCCAAGTCTGCTTCCATTACCATTTGCCTTCCCATTTACCAGAATGCATTAATACTGATTAAACTAAAAAGATGATAACTGTAAATTGATTATAGATTTCCTCAGGAGCCTAAACCAAAAAACACTGTCAGTAAAAGTAATTTTATTGTATTGTTATTTTCTAGAAATACAAACAAGCCAATTATAAGGAAAAATGAAATCTAATAAGTGTACTTGGGAAAATAGCTTTTAAGGTAATTCTTCATAATCAGGGAACTGAGGCCGAGAATAAACAAACTCCTAATATGTGTAACAAAAAATCTTTAATCAAATCTTAATTTGATTTTAAAAATGTAATCAAATCTTTAATTTGATCTTAAAAAATGTAATCAAATCTTTAATTTGATCTTAACAAATCAAATGTACAGTGAAACTGGAGTGGTCAAAGAAACTAAGCTCTAGTATAATTTTCTAATAAATCATAAGGAGCAGCAGCTATTTTTTTGAAATTTAAAAAATATTCTTTCTTCAGGGAATTCTCCTTGAATATTCATGTATGCCGGTTTGTCAGCTGACTCAGTCATTCATCCTAATGATCAATTCTTTTCATAAGTTTTCAAAAATTGGTATCATTTATGATTTTATAGAATTACTGCAAAGACCTTTCTGATTAAGATATTAGAATATTTGGGGTCCAACTATTAATCCCAGAGGAAAGTTATTTAGAGTTCTGATGAATTATCTTATTTAACTAGATATGTTAGAATAATTTTTTAAGATGACTTAGAATCATATGTTTCAAGAGAAATTAAAAACGGTATGAAATTTGCATAAAAGTTTAAATAGCATAGTCAAGTTTATATTAAATCAAGAGGCCCTTTTCAATATAATTTTAAAACAACTTGTATAAGAATAAATCCCTAAGAAATTAAGAAAATGATAGGCCACAGTGTACAGCCCATTACATATTTACCCAATTTTAGGCACCTAGGAAATGGCCCAAGAAATAGTCAAATTTTAAAATCCCCTACAATCAAGAAAGAAAAAAATAACATATTTTAAAAGGAATATTAAACAGTTTCCAAAGTTTCAGATTATTCAGATCATCTGGGAGCAGCATTTTATATTTCAAAAGTATAAAGTCCTAAAATTTTATATATTTAAAAATAACAATGACAATATTTTCTTATATATCAATACTTTATAGGTCTTTATAGATGGTTTCCTAAAATGATATATACATATATGCGACAATACATCATAAATTATTTTTTAATTATTGATATATAGTGGTTAGAAATGTAAACTAATGTAAATATCCCTACATATTTGGAATTATGGAAATCTTAATAAAATACAGCAATATTTTAAAATTATGATCATGAACAAATATACTGATCATATAATATGTAATAGTATCTTTATATTGGTTTGATACATATACATATCTACATCAGTATTTACGTGCACTCTTGGGATGCATATGAACAATCCTTAGGAATTCTTTGCCACTGCATTTCTGGCTAAGGGGGCATTAATACAATTTACATCACTAAAAATGTAGCAAAAATGCATAAAGCTTAAATAAATAGTTTGCAAGCAGGAAAATTCGCTTTCCAGGCCCTTCACGAAGAACGATTGATTTAGCAACTGTATATGCGCACAGCCTCTCACTAAGTTTTTTGACAGTGAAGTTTTTGCCTTTATCATCAAAGAGGTCTTTATTCTAGACACGCTTTATTACTAAATTTATACAAATAATAGTAGTAAGTGGCTTTAGAAAGAGGTAACAATTTTTCAGAAAAGGTTAATTAAAAAATATAACAACAAATCTAATTTTTTGCATTTCTTTGTTAAGACTCATAGCACATTAGAGTCACTTTGTTTTCACTGGGATGAAGGAGTGAATAGCAATGTAGTGACACCAAACTTGGTCACTGCAGTGAAGTCCTTTGATAAATGAATCCTGACTCCTGCTCTCTAACTCATTTGCTCTAGCTACTTACTACTGCTTGTATTATTACCGTTCCTATTTGCATGAAAGGAAACTATGATTAGAAATGGTTTGGTATTACATCAAATATCTTAAAAATGTCAAGACCAGTTAACGAATTGAGGGCATTGACTCCAAAGCCAGTGGTTTTAAGGAGTTGGCAGTACTGCCCAAAGGAATTTCTATTCTCCAACATTTACACAATATCAGATTGAATGTAGTAACTATCTGAAAGAAGACGGGGTCAACCGGAAACTACTTTGCCCTGGTACGGAAAGGTCCAGAGGTAAATTTGGCAGTGCCAATCCATACAGAGGAGTATTAGCCCTGGTCAGTGAATTATTTCAGGTAAATTTATCCTGATGGTCTTAAAGAATGAATTCATTTTACTCTCCTAGGTCTGATCCTATGATTATTATATAACTTTTTGAGTATGATTGCATCTTTGCCCACTGGGAGAAACAGTAGACATTGAGTCTCTGGTACCCAAGTCGGTGATATTTCTCATCCGTTAATAAGCCTGCACTTTAAGTTTAGGCATCAGGATCATAAGATATTGAATGTGCATTTAATATTGAGTAGTGAATTCCTCCTAGGTGTGATAACACAATCAGTTTCCTAACCATACCAGGCTGAAGGCTATAGTTTAGACTAAAGTAAATTCATGACAAAACAAATATCATTTTGTGAGATCACCAGGGAGGCATACAACCATTTTTTACCCTGGACTGTTACAACACACACACACACCCCAACTGTACAAAGAACATAAGTTTTTTCCCCACATACATTTTCTATTGCAGTAATCATCAAGGCCAGTGTCCCAATGCCAGAGTTTATAAGCAGTGCTGATAGTCAAGTGTGTGTGTGGTGGCAATGTTCACATATCAAAAGACCTATCCTGCTGCTACTATTGACTTCAATGTTTTTCAAAGCTTTTAAACTTATAACCTTACCATCAAAATGTATAACAATCTGCCTCATTTGGCTGGAAATATCCAGTTTCTTGCTTAAAAATATATTTAAATGTAATGCTATTATTGAATAATTCTATACAATTAGCCAACATGGCTAGCATAAAATTATAGTAACTTCATATTACTGTTATCAATAAGCAGCTAACAGTGTTCCCCATTATCAGTCTACATTTACTTTGGGAGTAAAAGTTATTAATCACTAAGTATTATATTTAATATTAGGGACCAGATGGTTTCACAGGAGAATTTAACAAAGCATTTAAGGAAGAGCTAACCTCTATCCTTCACAGATTCCAACAAATTCAAGAAGATGGAAGACTCCCAAACTCTTTTGACGAAGCCAGCATCATCCTAATCCCAAAACCAGATAAAGACACAACAAAGAAAGAAAACTTCAGGCCAATATTGCTGATGAACATTGACACTAAAATCTTCAACAAAATATTGGCAAACCGCATCCAGCAATACATTAAAAAGATCATATACCATGACCAAGTGGGATTCACTCCAGGGATGCCAGGGATACAATATTTGCAAATCAATAAACATAATACATCACATAAACAAAAGCAAAGACAAAAATAACATGATCATATTGATAGATGCGGAAAAAGTATTCAATAAGGTACAGCACCCATTTATGATAAAAATACTTAGCAAAGTGGGAATAGAGGGAACATTCCTCAACATAAAAACCAAATATGAGAGACCTACAGCCAACGTCATACACAATGCACAAAAACTTAGACCTTTCCCACTAAGATCAGGAACAAGACAAGGATGCCCGCTTTCACCACTCGTACTCAACATAGTATTGGAAGTTCTAGCCACAGCAATCAGACAAGAAAAAGAAATTAAAGGCATCCAAATTGAAAAGGAGGAAGTAAAACTGTCATTGTTTGCAGATGACATGATAGTGTACATAGAAAATCCTATAGATTCCACCAAAAAACCACTGGATCTAAGAAGTGAATATGGCAACATAGCGGGATATAAAGTCAATATTCAGAAATCAAAGGCATTTTTGTACACCAACAATAAAATATAAGAAACAGAAATCAGGAGAAAAATCCCATTTGATATAGTAACAAGAAAAATAAAGTACCTAGGAATAAACCTAACCAAGGATGTAAAAGACCTGTACTCAGAAAACTATACAATATTGAAGAATGAAATTAAGGAAGACAAAAACAAATCGAAGCATGTGCCATGCTCATGGACTGGAAGAATCAACATAATCAAAATATCTATACTACCCAAAGCAATTTATAGATTCAACACAATCTCTATTAAATTACCAATGACATATTTCACAGATATAAAACATTTCAGAAATTTATAGGGGACCATAAATGACCCCAAACAGCTGCAGCAATTTTGAGAAAGAAGAAAAAATAGGAGGGATCATAATATCTGATATCAAACTGTATTACAAGGCCACTGTAATCAAAATAGCCTGGTACTGGCATGGGAACAGACACATAGACTAATGGAACAGAACAGAGAGGCCAGAAATAAACCCAAGTCTCTATGGTCAATTAATATTTGACGAAGGGGAAAGAAGCATAAAATGGAGTAAAAATGGCCTCTTCAACAAATGGTATTGAGAGATCTGGACAGCTACATGCAAAAAAATAGAAACTAGATCACCAACTTACACCATACACAAAAATAAATTCAAGGTGGATAAAAGACTTAAATATAAGTCATGACACCATAAAAGTCCTAGAGGAAAGCATAGGCAGGAAAATCTCAGACATTCCACACAGCAACATCTTCACTGTTATGTCCCCTAAAGCAGGGGACTAAAAGGAAAGAATGAACAAATGGGATCTCTTTAAATTAAAAAGCTTCTGCAGAGCTAAAGAAAACAGCATTAAAATGAAAAGAGAATCAACCATATGGGAAAACATATTTGCGAATGATCCCTCAGACAAGGGCTGATCTCCAAAGTATATAAAGAACTCACATGACTCCACTCCAGAAAGACAAAAAACCCAATTAAAAAAATGGGCAAAAGACTTGAACAGACACTTCTCCAAGGAGGACATACAGAGGGCTCAGAGACATAAGAAAAGATGCTCAGCATCGCTAGCCATCAGAGTGATGCAAATTAAACCACAATGAGATGCCACTTCTCATGGGTCAGAATGGCCATCATAAACAAATCAACAAACAAGTGTTGCAGAGGATGTGGAGAAAAGGGAGACCTAATGCACTGTTGGTGGGAATGCGGACTGGTACAGCCACTGTGGAAAACAATACTGTTGAACAATAAAATAATTAAAAAAAAAAAGAAATGACATACTGATTTTTAAAGTGCTTGTAGTATATTGTCATATAAATAAACCAAACAATTATATGCCTTGTTCTTACAAGCAATTATAATATATTGTTTTATGAATTACATTTATATGCAATAGAATACACACTTCTTTTGAAAAGTTTGATAGAGTTATGTATATGCCAATGAAGAATCATCACTGTTATATTAAGTAAATGCCCCCTCAAAAAAATAAAATTAGTAGAATTTATTTTCTTAACAAAATAAGAACACATGTCTCTCAATTTACTTTGCACAGGATCCATTTAAATAACCTTAAGAAACAGAGGGGAGCAATGGCAGGATGCTGGGGACAACTGTAACTGAACAACAATAAAAAATAACTAAATAAAGAGAAGTAAAAACATTTAGCAAAGATGCCTTCACAATTTTAGGGCATTTTTATAAAACTTCCTGTATCTAATTCCATTTACTCCTAGGCCCTGAAGTATTAAGCATGTCACAATGAGAAAAGTTATGCATATAAATTGCCTATCCAATTGAGTGTAATCATTACTAATCATCTCCTTACTCTGCAGCAAATTTGGAACACATGTATATTGGTAGTGTCTTTGACCTTTTTTTCTGAATAAACGCTGTGTCTCATTGCACTTATAAAACCTATCGGCCTAGTATTCTGTTGTATACTGGGCATTTTGTGAGTAAGAAGATATGATCTCAACCAGTTACCATATTATATGATATTACATGGTTGAACATAAACAGAATAACTAAAACAATCATTGAAAAAAGTCAAAAGTTGTCTTTGGGAAAGCTAAGATCATTTAACTGTTGGTATTCACTGCTTTTCTAATAGATAAAGGCGTTTTCTCAGGCTGTGCATTAAGGGCAAATACAATTTCTATTTATGTCTAGTGGCAATTATCATTTTATTACCACTATCTTTTTATCCTTTTATTCCATCTTCTCATGTGTATTACCCATAAACAGGTAAATACATTTGACTTGGATCTAAGTAAATATTTTTACACTAATTATTATCACAGGATATATTATAATGCCAATTCCTATTAAATAACTCCGACAAGACACATTGCCTAATGTTTCTAGAGAATGATGCACTTCAGCAGTGGTCACTATAAAAGTCTGATTCTGTATGTAACGTGTGCTGTACTCGTGTAAGCAAGGATAAACATATCATTCAAGCACACGGTCTTAAGGAGATTATTGTGGACAGATGAAATCCTTAGTTTAATCAGTGAAATGGAAATAGTAAATTCTAAGTCAGGTAGCACAGACAGTTTCCCAGAATATTTCTGTAGGCAATCTGACTTGTCTGATATCAAAAATAATACAATGTGGGAAAAAAAAACAGATAACTCATTACATAAAGAAAAAAAGATATTTTATAGTTAACTTTTGAGATAACATATTTCAAACTCAATCTAATAATCTTTAAGCAATATGTCAGTATCATTACCATAAGTACATCTTATCTAGTAATTTTATAGATTTTAGAAAAGTCAGTTTATAAATAATGTAACTTTTTCCAAAGAAAATTTTTTAAATTATCAGAGTGACTATTTTAGAGCCATGAAATCTCAGATTTTCATATTTGATTATTAATATTTAATACCAAAAAGTTCTCTCTACATAGTATTATTTTAATTGATTTTGGGTAAATTTCCAACACTATTCTTCAATGGATTCATTTTTGTTATAATCTAAACATGTATTGAATTAATAATTTAATGACTAGGCATGTAATAATATAAAGGTTAATTTCATAATTAGAATTATATGAATCTACAGGCCACAGAAAGTAAACACCTTTGAAATACTAGCCATAAATCAAAAATAATAATAGGTACTTCCCTTTCCCAGTCTGCTAGTTGAGTGGAGATGTTTTACATTTAAAATTTACCTTCCCTCATTTTATTAACACTCAGCTTTATCTGCGGGCAAGTTTCTATTCAGGTTTTAATTTACATAGAATAAGCAAAAAAAAAAAAAATCAATGAAATTGAAGACAAATTTAAGGTACCTAGGTTTTAGAATATACACATTGTATACTGTTCTTTCCCTTCCTTCCTTTCAGACACAAACCCTGGCTAGTTAGTTCCTGTGTTATATGTGAGTGGCCAAACAAAAAACATCAGGTCAGGAGAGGTCCTTCCCCCCACCGCGCCCCCCCCATTTTCTTTGTTTGTATGTTTATGGGAGTATGACTGTGAGCACACGCTGCTTGTTCACGATCGAGAAGCTGCCACAGTTGTGCTGAAATGCAAGGGTAGACGATCTGCAACTACAATTTTGCTACTCAAATATCCAAACCGTCAGTGCTCAGATGAGTTTTCTTAAAAATAATGTTTACTGTATCCTCACCAATACCCTGAGGAAGTGATGCAAAGAGTCATGGATATAAATTTTAGGTGGATAATTTCTACACTTGCTTATATGTTTTAACAAGATAAAAGTTTTATGTAGGAGAATTACCAGTCGAGTATTTTATAGACCTTGAGATAAATGATACACAAGAATAATTCTTATCCACGATTTTAAGGAAAAAGACCACAACTATTTATTTTTTAGAAGGGAGAAAAAACAAATAAAAGTGTTTAGTTAAGTAATAATTTGTTATCTTACACTCCTTCTACTTAAAATAAGATAACAATTGGAAAGTTACTTCAGTGTAATAGGACGGTGCACTTGTTACCTTAAACATCATTTTTAGGAAGAACTGAATGCATATTGCTCATCGGCCTTCTGAAAGTAGTGCTTCGCGCAAAACATAGGTTGAGTTCTAAATACCACATTCCTTGCCCGGAACACATCGGAAAGGTATATGAAGGAAGGAGGCAATATAGAGGTTGTTTAACGACTGCATGCGTTTTGTTATTTTATGAGATTTTTAAGTTTATTTTGTAATTAAGCTCAGGTAAAGAATATTCATAACGAAATTATCAAGTTAAATATTCACAAGATATTCAAGTGACTTAAATGAAACCACCAGTTGAGAAAGCAGTGACCTGTTTTAAAATGGTCAGATATTTCACAGTAGGTACAGGAGTCAGACCGGCTTGGTCAGAGGGAGAGTCAAGTACTTTCATTATGTGTAAAAAACCTAACCAGGGCAGCCAGGTTTTTAGTTTTTTCCCAATCAATGGAAAAATAGAAGTCATGCAAACTCTAGTAATTCAGATCTGTCCATGCCCCAGCAACTAAATCCACTTTAATATAAAAATAATGGATGAGGAAAGTTAAAATATTTCTTGATCTAATATTCAATGACACATAGCTAAAGATTATATTCCCACATAGGTTCTTCCAGGTTGGGAAGGTTTACCTGATGCACCTGATGCTTTCAGCCGACAACATCAGAAAAGTGTGGTGCTGATCAAGCATCAGGTGGCTTTTCTATAAAACATGCATGGACCCCATCTTGGCAGGTTTCATTTCATCTTCAAGAAAATTGTTCGTTTGCTTTAAAAATGGGAAGGTTATTTTTTCATTTTCTTAAGTAAGGGAATTCAATATATTTCACACAGATTTCCTGTAAGATGCATGATCATTGAGTAAAGATTATACAAATGTACAAGAAGAAAATTGGAAAAAAAAAAACACTTAACACCACTGAAACCTTTTGCTTTGCACTTAATATGTTATTTTATGTAATTCTTTTTAGAGACTGAATTTAGTTTTCTATACATTATTTTAAATACGTATTTTTCACTTGTTATAACATAAACACTTAAAATCATTACTATTTGAAAAATTAATTTTAATCATTAATACTACATATAAAATTATTATTATAGCTTTAACTTTTCTTGTTTAGATCTTTATGTTGTTTCATGTAAGTAGAAGATGTACTTCTTTGGACATACAATTTTATCCTCATTTCTAATTATTTTATAGTACATACCAAAATATTTTTATAAAAATTAAATGCTTATGCATGATACTCTATTAATGGGAAAGTGTCATTCATTATACATTTAAAAACACACAGAACATCCACCAAGGGTAAGCCCTAAGGCAAGCCATGGACTTCGGATGGTAAGGACGTGTCAGTGCAGGTTCATCACCTGTAACAAATGTGCCGCTCTGCTGGGAGGCGCTGACGATGACCGAGGCTGTGCGTGATTGGGGCGGAGAGTGTATAAAAGCTCCGTACTTGCTGTGAACCTAAAGCTGCTCTAAAAACAAAGTCTACTTAAAAGCCTAAAATATTTTAAGAAGTTTTGTACCTCTTGTTTTAATAGCATTTCTTAGGACAAGTGAAAGGAGTCGGTTCATTCTGTGACTCTTTACTGGACTTGTGACTCTCTTTGGCAGACAGAATTCTCACACCTGAGCAATGATTGTCAAGTCTTAAATCAACGATTTGAGTCTTAGGCATCTAGAGGTCATACAATGGCTATGCTCTTCCTTTGAACTTCTAACTCGCTTGTAAGGTTCAATATAAAAGGTCCAATATAAAAAGGCTGGTATATTGGGGGATGAAAGGCACAATGCAGTAGCTCCAGCCAATAGTCAAATGACTGCCAAACAGGGAATGAGGCATCCTAAACCAGACAGCTACAAGATGGCTGGTCAGCTGAATGCAGACCCATGACGACGTCCTGCCGACAGCAGAGACGATGGAAATGCACAGCCAATCCACAGATGCCTAGATTGAGTGAATGTTTATTGTTTTAAACTACTTGGATTTGTGTCTGTAGAACATTCCTGTGGCAATAAATCACTGATACATTGTACCTGGTTAAAATGCCTATTAGAATATAAAAACTTAAGCATGCCTATAATTTATGTTTTTAAAATACTTTATTCATTTTTAGCAAGAGGGAGAGGGAGGGATAAAGAGTGGGAGAAAAATAATTGATGTGTGAGAGTCATCGATCAGTTGCCTCTCACATGCCCCCAACCAGGGGCCTGGCCCTCAACCTAGGCACGTGCCCTGACCGGGAATCAAACTGAGACCTTTAGGTTTAGGGGTGATGCCCAACCCGCTGAGCCACACCAGCCAAAGGATTTCTATAATTTCTTTTAATATTAAAACAGTGCTCAGATGAGAGACCACTTTTTCTTTATATAAATGTCAGAAAAAAGTTAGAGAAAGTATCATTATTCTGTAGTTTTGTTATAATTAATATGTTCTAAATATGATCATGAATCAAAAGTATAAATATAGCAATAGAATATAAATTAACAGACATTAAACTAATAATCTTACCTCATTTCAAAGTTAAGTGGAAAATATTCAATGTCATGCCTCTATAAAAGTGTGAGAGCCCTGGCTGGTGTAGCTCAGTGGATTGAGCGCGGGCTGGGAACCAGAGGGTCCCGGTTCGATTCCCAGTCAGGGCACATGCCTGGGTTGTGGGCCAGGTCCCCTGTGGGGGCCACGTGAGAGGCAACCACACATTGCTGTTTCTCTCCCTCTCTGTCTCCCTCTCTTCCCCTCTCTCTAAAAAATAAATAAATAAAAATCTAAAAAATAAATAAATAAGTTAATTAAAATTAAAAAAAAAAAGTGTGAGAGATCATATGTGAATTTGTTAAATTATTGTCAAATATTAGAATCTTCCCCAGGTGAAAAACTCTCTTTTAGCTAAACTGACTTGTGAATAATATTAATAGTACAATAATTTCTAAGTAGCTGGGGAAAATTTGGTTTGCTGTTTTAGATAAACATTCAAATATTAACTTAGTCACTTTTCAGTTACATAAAATAGGGCAAGGCTTTTTAAAAAATATATCATATCATATGTCAACTAATTAAAAAACAAAAATATTTTAAAACATATGAACTAACAAGTCTTTTTTAAAAAACTTATTATTCAATGACTAATTTTCTTTTTTTTTTAATTTTATTTATTTTTAGAGAAAGGGAGGGAGAAAGAGGGACAGAAATATCAATGTGTGGTTGTCTCTCGTGTGCACCCTACTGGGGACCTGGCCTATGCCCTGAGTGGGAATTGAATCAGCGACCCTTTGGTTTGCAGGCTGGTGCTCAATCCACTGGGCCACACCAGCCAGGGCAATGGCTAATTTTCTTAATCTTTTACTTTCTCCTGCGGAATATCTAGTATTCTAATATACTCCTTTTTGCATATTCTATATATAGTGTGCGATTTACCCAATGCCACCATTTTTGTAGTTTATTTCAGTAAAATGAACTACCCCTTGGTGCTGGTCTGAACCTGGATAAAAATGACTAAACTTTTCTTTATAAAGTCAAAGGAAGAAAATGTACTGCTGGGCTGGGACTAAGCATGAAAGATTTCATCTGAGAGGGACAATTTGTCAGAAAATTATGAGGAGGTACAGACAGAGAGTTATAATGGAAGCGGTCTTGCAACATTAACTATATCATTCTCTCCCATAAACTCTGTAATAAATCCACACACAGCGCACCGAGGGCGGGGCAGCCCTGCCGCTTCTCCAGCAGGCAGGCTCCCGCTGCGGGCACTCACTGCGGGGTGGCCGGTGTGCCACAGGAGGTGGGTCCCACCTGAGCGTGGGCTGGGCGCCGTGAGCCACGTGCTGAGGAGTTCATCGGGAAAAGGAACATGGCAGCCCAGGAAAGTGGACAAAAGCTCTGATCCTAAATCACTTTCAGTTTGGTATGTTATCACAGCAAAATAGTAACTCCTCAGCAAAATACAGTTTAACCAGGGCAGTAAATGGATGGGGATGGTAAGGGTCCAATAGCCTTTATGAAAATCATTGTCTGTCTTATAAAGGTTTATAATGAGTGTCATCGCCCCACCCAGAAATTAAAGTCCGATGTCCACTCTGCCAAACTCGAAAGTGTAGTCATGCCTGGAATGTAGAGAGGAATTTTCACCGGTCAGATTCCTCACTGACTATCCTCATAGTACAGTCCTCTGCCACATTAATAGTAAGTGAGGGGATGGAGGTAACTTTGGTCCAACAAATTCAAAACATAAGTCAAAGGCAGTGATATCACAGGTAGACATTTAAGGGTGGTGTTTGAAGGTACTGAGCTCTACAGGGAAATAAGTCACTTATGAAAAATATTAAACTTATTTTAAATTAATTGTACTAACATTGCTGCAATAACAAGTGGTAGAAAAAGCATGCATTTTAAAATTGTACATCCCTTGCATCCAGCTTTGCTCACCAGGGTGCCCTAAGGAAGTGCGTGTAACTTTCCTGAGCCCCCTTGCCATGTCTTCAGTTGCCAAAGGGGATCATATTTCCTCTGAAGGGTTGTTGTGAAAGTCTAGAAGGTCGGGTCTTTAAGGAACATAATCCTGCCAAATATAAACTACATGCTAAATAAAAATGGGAGCCTAAGCACCGTAAACTGCAATCTTGTAACTAAAAAGTTAGAGTGGAAGGGTTATAATTTAGGATGTTATAAACATAATTCAGATGCCAAGATCTCCATCCAGTAATAATTTAAAGCCAGAACATTAAAGAATATTGAAACATTTAGGATCAAAAATTGAAATCTCACTCTATCATTCTGTCATTTTTTTTAAGTACTACATTTTTCAAAATGGTTTAAAGAAGAGGTTAGCACTTTCTGGAAAATGAGCTTCTCATTCAGACAGGCCAGTAGATTCACTTTCAGGTAAGGCAGGTTCTGAAAATAAACTGCTTAGGGTCAGGAAAATGATCATGATTTTGACAGCTGAACTGTTCTTCTTAGAAGTTTTAGGTAACCTGTGCTGTATCTCAGCATCAAATTAGAATTTCAAAGTAAATCTTCGTGATCTCTTCATCATCCCAAGGAAACGATACATTTGCTGTGATAAAATGCATCCTATAAAATAACATGAATCATGATCAGCTGATAACGAATGGAAATCATATTTGTCATTACACATAGCTGGCACCAACTGAGTGCTTACTGTGAGGGTCAAATTTAAGCACTTCTGTAAGTGTCCAGTCACTTAATACTTCTAATATCTCAATGGGTCAATCTTTAACCCTGTTACAGATGAAGAAACTGGATGGAGTCTGAGAGGTTAAGTACCTCACACAAGGTCATGTTGCTAAGTGGCCATCCTTGAGCCAGAAAGTGCACCTGTCTACCTAGCCGCAATGCTCATGCTTTTAACCTTGATGCATATCATTAGGATGAACATGATTATAAATGCCCTCATCTACTTGCAGTTTATTTCTTAATATGTATATATTAAGATCCTTTTGTGCCTAGGACTGTTTTATGTTCAACTTTCTACGATTCAAGTTAATTCATACGATGTCTGGAATAACTGTGAAATTGGAACATCTGTGAAGTTGGAACACCAGAAAATAAGTAAGAGTGATAACAGCAACTCTTAGAGAGCTGTTAAGATATGCTGGACACTCCTAAAATTTTTTACTATCTTAATTATTTTGATTTCTACAACAATCTAATAGAATAAGGAATAATATTTCACTCATTCTACAGAGTTGTAAACAGCCACAATGTAAATAACTTGCCCTAAGTAACATACAGCTAATAAGCAGCGAAACCAGGATCTGGACCCAAGAGTCTACTGCTGGATGGATGATGAGAGGTGGTTTTGGCAGGACCAGCAATCCCAGGGAACCTTGACACTGACAAGAATTTTGGGAAGTATGGGAAAATTCCTCAATGGCAGGTCGTGGAGACTCAAGCATTTTCCCTGGTAATATAGTATTTATGAATATAAAGTGAATTCATTTTATGTCTGTAAATTGTTGTATTCACAAAATATAGCCTGATGTATTTGTGGGTTTGGGGGAAGAATAAACACTTATTAGAAAGAAAATGAGGTTCAGAACTTTTCAGAGTGTAAATTTCAGTTCATGTTTTACAAATTGCATATAAGAAATGCAATTTTAAAGCCCTCATCCCTTATTTTGAATAAAATTCCTCTCTACTTCTAGTTTCTGCTGTTATTGATCCCTTTCGTCTTTCTTTCAGTAAATGGGAAATAAATTAAAATTAGTGGGGGCTTAGTTTGTTGTGTGTGTGTCTTTTATTTCATTTTTTAAAGTAAATTCAGAAAATCACAAATATGCCAAATGAGAAACCAAGTTGGGTCAATGGACTTCTGTAGAAAATCTTAATATTTCATTGATTTGAATTGATAAGTGAAGAGGCATTTGGGGAAGTTGTGTGCGATTGTGGTGGACAGGCTGAAGCTCTGCAGTAGGGGGCACCATCGCCAGGAAGGCTGCAAGTCAGGAAAAAGTCACTTTATCTCACTCCTGAAGGCCAGATTGATTTTTCTAGGGGGATTGTGAAAAAGTGGTGGCACAGAGGATCTGGGATTTCATGGTTATTTGCAAGTAATTGGCAGCCTATGGCACCTCGTAATTAGCAACTGATCTTGCCTAAAGGAAGATGAGCAGGAAAAGAATGTTTGTACATAAAATCCAGGTTTTGTGTGTGTGTGGTGGGGGGGGTCGGAGAAAAACGAACAGATTTTAATGTACTTATTACTGAAGGAGTCAGTCAGAGTTAGTAACTAGAACTGGAAAGCACTTTTTCACTGGAAACGTATTGTACCTCAGTGCTTTGGGATTTGGGAGAAAGAGTTCTATGCTTGTCTTTCTATTAGGGGAAACTCATCACCCAGATGAACATCGTGAAAGGACTTGAGGGCTGTCACTCTGTTAACAGGGTAAGGTGAGATTTCAGCTAAAAACAAATGCTCACGACATAAAAACAGAAACCAGTTGGAATCTGAAGCAGTTTTACAGAGAAAAGAGGTGGAAATTCTAAGATATTAAATTTGAGGCTCCCTCTACCAAAAGCGAATTTCAATCACTTAAAATGATAAAGTCAACTAAAATTAACATAACGTGTATTACATGCTTGGACAAGACACCAAGATAAGTAAGACAACAAAACCAGCTTCTTCTCCTTTAGGAATCCCCACATTAAATGAGACTAGAGGAACGTTGGTGGAGGGAAAAATATATATATGAACCATAATTACATATTTAATATTTACTATGGTAAGTCCTAGCATAGAGATACAATCTATGAATAAAGACAAGATACAGGGCACCTAACCAAACAAATCAACAAATAAGGAAGATCTTCATGAGATAGCCGGCTGTGAGATTTGTGGCTCGCCAGGCAGAATTCATTTTAGCTGGTAATTCTGTGTTAAGAGGTAGAAAGAATAAAAGGAACTCTTGGGAGTGGCTGGTGGTAGTAAAAATTGATTCCGTCTCTTTGGGGAATAATTGATATTGAAAGTCAATATTCTTAGACATACACTTTAGACTTTGTAACCTAGAGAAACTATTGTATATGTGCAACTACGATGATCAATATACAAGAATGGTCACAGATTCACTGTTTGTGAGAGCAATCTAAGCAGCAGCAACACCACGGAGGAAACACGTCAAAAGGAGAATTGATAGATACATAAATCAGGCATGTCCATTAGATGAAATTTACATCAGTAAATAAATTGCAGCTACACACATTAACAGGAATACATCTCACAAACATAATGTTGAACTAAAAACAGTAACATATACACAAATGAAACTAAACAGAAGCATGAGAAGCAGTTCTCCCGACCCAGTTGGTAGCACTGGGAAACTTTATTTTCCCTCTGGGTGATGATGTCACAGGTGTTCAGGTTGGTGTTTATCATCACTATTATCATTTATGCCTTCAATATATAGCATATGTATGTGATTTTCCAGGATGATAAAGCAATTGAAGTGTTAATAATGGCAGCTGTCTGTACTCCCGATATAGATAAGCAAGATTGGGCCTGTCTCCTTGGAATGCGTTAGATCTTAAATGCAGGCGTTGCTAGGGATTATTAACTTTAACATTCAGAACAACAAAAAAACCCCTACATTTTCAATGTAGAACTTAACAAATGCCACTGCAGTGACCACAGAACCACCTGTGCTCCGTCTCACAAATACAGTGGTAGAACAAGTGTCCAACCCTGGGCCCTGTGGGGCTTACACTCTCTATGTGGGTGGAGCGAGGGGGGCAGGCGAGAAACAAGATTATATAAAGAGAAACTATTTTGTGGTGAATAAGGAGAGGAGAGAAAGTTATTAAAGTTGTGAAATATGGTTATTTGATATTTAAGCTTCATATATGTCTGGCTATATCCTTAGATTCTGGGTAAGAAATAAAATGCATTTGGGATGATGACACAGCTTTGATAAATATATGAAGTGGCTGGATACACAGAGATGGACAAGTTCATTCTAATATATCGGTCCTATTAGAGCGTAAAATGAAGAAAGCTGTGCACTTACTAGATTTTGGATGGACACACCGACCAATGATAGCATGTTGCAAACATACTTTAGATAACATAGGTAGGCTGATATGACTATGGATAATATATCAGTGGGTTAATAATAAAAGATAAAAAGAAGAAATATGCACAGGAGTGAGATGAGAATTTGTGATTCTTCATTTACCAAAGCATTAGAGAGAGCCCAGAATTTCAGACTCAGAAGTGTTTTATTCCATATTCCCTCCAAATTAACTTTTTAAAATTTTAGCTTAAAATAGTTAGAAAGCAGAAACTGAATATAATGTATGTGCTCTCACCTTTGGAAGGTACACTAAAGGAAAAAAGGTATAAAAATATCAGTGGCTCTACAGGCAACAGCTAAAAATAGAAAAATGCCTTAAAGGGGTAGACAGTATTGTAGACATATAATTGCAATTAGGTAATATATTCAAAATGAAGAAAAGCAAGTGGCAAGTAAAGAAACCAAAGTGACTACATAAGAATCTCTCTTACATATTTTGATTTTTAGACATAAAATAAAAATATGTATCCTTAATGTATGTATGTGTATGTGCATACATATGTACATTTATGTATATGTTTATCTATGTGTCCATTATAATGTGTTATGGTCTTGATGAATTAATTAATAAATTTATGTCAGATTGAAAGAATGTGACTACGATCCGATGATTAGAGGTATACACAGGGAGACTCCAACACAATAGCAAGATATTAAACAAGAATAAAACTATCCAGGGCTTTAATAAGATGGTTTGCATATCATTAAAGGAGTATGTAAGCAGGTGCTGAGTGACCAAATGGAGAAAATATTGTTGAGTGACCTCCAGCAACAGGTGGAAGGTTCCGGGATTGTTTTTCAGCCAACATTCATTCTACTGCTCAAACAAGTCTCTAAGAAATTTTTTCCAATTTGTTGAAATAAGTGTTTCAATTACTACCCACATCTGGGTATTCCTGACTCCTCAGTCACAACATTCATGAATTTCCTCTCCCTCTTTGCTTAATAAATGGCACTTTAGTTCCCATTCTTTCTTCTGATGCCCCGTTAACATTTCTAATCAAATTAAGATGTCCTTGAATGCCATTGACCTTTACTTGGTACTCTTGTGATTAAAATGAATACTTTAATATTATATTAATTTCCAATTTTCAAATATAGAACTCACCTATTCAGAAAGGGCACTTGAGCCAAGAAGAGAATACTATCTCACGGAATGCCTCACTCAGATAGCTCTGCCAGACTCGCCCATTCATGCTGAGCCACAAAGATACACCAACCAATCGCACAACAGCAACACAACAACACAAAAGCAGCAGCAGCAGCAGCAGCAACCACGGTAACAGCAGCGTTAACGCGTGCTTGAGTTACACTGATTGAGGGAGACTGGGCTTTTAAAATCTCTCTTTTCAACCTATTCCTATACTCATCAACTCTCATTGCCAGGAAATTATTGTTTGTATCTAAAGTCTTTTGTTTCCCTTGCCTGAGGTGATATAGCAGGAAAAAAATATTGCTATGAAGTCTAAGATTTTACTGCCTATGTTTTCATTTAGGATTTTTATGGTTTGAGTCTAATATTTAAGTTTTTGATCCATTTTTGAATGTGTTCTTGGGTGTGGCATAAGAAGATGGTCTAGCTTCATTTTTCTGCATGTACCTGTCCAATTTTCCCAACACCATTTATTGAATGAACTATCTTCAGCCCATCATATGTGCTTACTTTCCTCTGTCAAATATTGGCTGAATATAAAGGGAGGGATTTATTTCACTGCCTTATGACCCAGCGATTCCACTTCTGGGAATTTAACCAAAGAAACCTGAAACACTGATTTGAAAAAATACAAGCACCCTTATGTTCACTGCAGCATTATTTCCAATTGCTAAGATCTGGAAACAGCTCAAGTGTCCATCAGTAGATGAGTGGATAAAACAACTATGGGACATTTGCGCAATGGAATGGCCATTATCTACTTGGCCATAACAAAGAAAAAAATTTTACCCTTTGCGACAGCATGGATGGAACCAGAGAACATGATGCTAAGTGAAGTAAGCCAGTCAGAAGAAGATAAATATCATAATTTCACTCATATGTGGAATCTAATGAACACGCTGAATTAACAAGCAAAATAGACTCATAAAGAGCAGAATGACAGCTCTGGGGGGGTTGTTGGAGGGTGGAGGGATCAAGCGAAAAAGAAAAAGTTCATGGACAACAGAGTGGGGTAAAAGGGACATGAACAGTCATGGAAAAAATACAATAAAAAAGGAAACTAGGAAAAATAACTTTAAATAATAAAGTCTTTCACCCTGTTAGTATAAGTCATTTCCTTTTTCTGGATTCTCTGCAGATGAATACCTCAATAGCAGAGTGATTTTATTTTCTACAAAATGAGAAACAAAATAAAATCACAACAACCCTACAGATCATGCATAATACTGATCATAGTGATGGACTCCAAAAAGTACCATAAAAGAGGTTGGCAGCTACCTTTGCTGTGCTGAAAACACAATATTTTAATAACAAGAACATGCCCAGTTTGCTCAAATAAAAGATGTTAACAGCCACATACTTTTATGCATTGGATGGCAACAGTTAAAAGAAAAATGATACACACTTTGTGCAGATCCATAATAATCCCCAAACAATTTACACATCATTTACTAGTTCTTACTATGTCGTGCCAAGTAGTTTTGGTAGTCACTCTAGAGATAGACACAATCATAATGGACCAGGGAAAACATAAAATTGATATTTTTTACTGCTCCAATGTGGGAGTGTTACAAATTGTTTCACACTTTTCAAATACATGCAACTTAATCTGATGTGTAATATTGAGAATTGCTCAATTCTGCAACTATTGAAGTAATTTTGAATTTCTCTGAGCGATTATGAATTACTGCATTTTATAGGGAATATGTTGTCTTACAAAGAGTACCTTGATGCAATAATCACAATTTCATCTTTCCTTTCATTTCAGCTACATGCAAATAGCTTACATGGGTGAAGGAAGGTTAGTCTTCTATTTTGATTATGAAACAGTAAAACTGTAATTTCAAAATAAGTAAGATATGCTCCAAATTTAATACATCTATATAGATATCAAGCCTCCTATGGAAATAAACTCTTTTTCATTATCACCAGGAATGTGATGACATTTACTATTTTGCCAGCTGAGGTTCAAATTAGATAGCTCCATATGAGACAGAAACCCTGAGGCCTGTGTGGATCCTGAGGACAAAGGTGATTGTTTCAATTATTTTCCTTGAATGGCTTATCTAGCTTTGACCTCAGCATGGGGCAAGATATTGGGAGCCCGATGCATGCAGCCATGTAATTATGCATTTAAGTCTATTTTCCTAATTAATTTAAATATGCATGAGAAGCTTTCACGGCTTGAATCTGAAAATTCCTGTGGCCTGGTCACTGGATAGAATCAAGGCTCCCTGACGTGAGTTGATCACATCTTTCATGAGCTTTTGAAAGATGTCTTTTGGTAGAAGAAATTGAAGCCTCAAAATTTCAAAACTTGGAGAAAATTCTGCTCATTATTTCTTTTAATTTTTTTTTTAATTAAGAAAATGAAGTTGAAAAACTGCTGTCAGCAACTGCAAGTTTGACGGATGACTCTGGCACCACAGAAGAGTCCGCCGGGTTACACACAGGGCCCCTACTAATGTGATAAATAAATCACTGATGAAGCCTGGACACCAGGAAGAGAAGGGAGGAGCAGAGCTCAGGGGAACAAAAAGGCTTAGGGGTACAACTGGTGACATTTTGTGCCAAAATATTTCCAAGTGCGTGCAGAGGGAAGAGCAGGGGATGGGACTGACGGAGCCAACTCCTGAGACAAAGGCATGGTTCAGATGTATTACCAGAGGGTCTCATGAAGCAATAACGGGCCTAGTGGCCCTCAATTCCACCTCTTGTCATCCGAAGGCTCAGAGGCCTGGATCAATGACCCTGAGCGTGCATCCATGTCTAGGATGCAGGTAATTTCTCAAATCCTAGAACTTATTGATTCCCGCCCATCCTTTCTCTGTCTTTCATTTCTTTTTTGATGAATGTCTTTCAAAAATTTGCACTGTATTGGATAAAATAGAGCCCTTTCTCAGCTTGCTGTTCTCCCTGAGCATATGCTGTTTTACCGTGATTTGCACAGACATGGTTTTTCCTCTGGAAAGTCAGGCTACCTGCCCTCTCACGCTCCTTCCGCCTGCAACCCAGCGCTCTCCACTATGGACTGATGGAGGCAGGCTCACCTTTCCTAGTGTGGCTCTGTTTAAAGTTAGAGGTAGATGTTAGTCAGGAAAACAAACAAACAAACAAAAAAAACTACTCTTCCTAAATCAATACAGGGCAGAGTTTTTTGTTTTTGTTTTTTTTTTTTTTAAATGACATCCAATATAGGAAGGTCAGTGAAGTTAAATGGCCTGCTTTATACACTTGCCCCTGAGGATGCAGAGGAGGTTTAAGGAGTTAACAGCGGTCTGGTCAGCAAGTGAGAGAGATGTGAAGATATCTGTCTCTAAGTAAAAGCCAAACAGTTTAAGGGCAGAGCAGAGAAATGTAAGAGTTTAGACAGGAAATATGTAATGAGCTATAAGCTAGACTTTGCTGAAGCAGCTAATTTTTCCAGATAAGTCATGCTACTAGGTTTATTGTCCACATTCCAAATTCATCAGTAAATTATAACATTGTCTTACTACTGTTAATTTTCATAAAAATTTGATTCAATTTCTGTTTTTTCCTTCTATTTATCACATCTATATTCCAAAAGAATGAGATTACTATCTGATGACAATTATATGCATTGGTTCATGCAGCCCAGGCCAAATTCCAAGGGTTAGATTTGATCACGCAGTATGCTACATAGAAAGCAGGTATAGGGAGGCTAATGCTCTATACACAGTATTTCACAGGTACTTTTGATTTCTGATATTAATTTATCATGAAATATCATCTAATTTTACTGTGAAAGATCTGACTCATTTCTTAGATTCCCAGGTAGAACAAGCAATAGTTCCTGGGTATTGGTTAACAGTTTTCTAAATTTCTAATGAATCAGTGTGCTGTGCTGTCTCGTTACCTAGATTTCCCACACTTACGTGGCAGGTAGTGATATTATATCAGAAGTGTTTCATGAATACACATACAGAATGCAGTCTTAAAACAATATATGACAGTCTTTGGAATTTCAAGACACATCACATGTAAAACTTAAGATGAATAGCTTTCAACTAAAAAAATAAAATAAAGTTGTACTGTCCTTGAACCAAAAGCAATAGATGCGAAATAAATTCATGGTGGTACTTACCACGGTGAAATTCATGACTTTCAATATCCATATGGTCATGGCTAAGTTAACTATCATGGTAACCAAGAGCAGGAGGACGAAGAAGTACAAGCACCTCTTTCGCCATCCATAAATTCCCACTGGGTACAGCTGTGCATTCTCGGCCCTCGGCAGGTTGTTCTGTTGTGTTGCTAGTATATACTGTTCACGTGTCATCTAGAAAACAAAAAGAGAAAGAAAGAGAAAAGCATTCAAAATTAAAATCTATATATTTTTAATCAGAAGATACAACGTATCTAAGAATAATGGGTATTGAGTGCTTAGATAATTATGGCTATGCAATTAAAATTAGTTAATTCATCTAATTAAAAATAGTTCAGATGTTACAAATTCCCTCAACATATTATCATCAGTGTTGTGTTTAGAGCTATTTAACTAATTGCTATATCTGTAAGATATATATTATTTTTAGTCAGGTTTGCCTAACCCTACCAGTAGCTATTTCTCTCAGGAGTGTCTCTCTTTGTTTTTCTGAAAAGCAAGCGATTCACTAAACATATCAAATGCCTCTAACAATTTTGAAGAGCAAATTGTATAACAAAAGGCCAAGAGAACAGGATGTCAAGAAAACCTGAAAAAAATGTTATTTAGAGAAAGCTATTTTTATTACCTCACCTTAAAGATGAATTTAACATTATTACCTTATATACCATCTTCATCACAAAATACCTTAGAGCATGTATGCTGCTAAGAGTTTTCTTTTACGAAAATCTTTATTTCTTACATCTCACAGATTGTTTTTCACAATTGCAAAAGCTTTCAGTAGGTGTTACAGCGCAGGGATGGTACGGCCAAAGAAAGAATAACAGCATGTAACTCGGTTGCCTTCAATGGGCCGAACATAATTTCAACGCCTTAACAGTTAAGAAGTAGTTACATTTACACAGTCTGAAAATTACATTTGGCCCTTTGAAGGCAACCGTGAGGCTGATGTGGCCCCCGTTGAAAATGAGTTTGATACCCCTGCTCTAGAAGAATAAGCAAACAATCCTAAATTGGAAACTATCAAAACCTTTGTCTAAAATGTTAAATGTTGATTCCTTTTCAAGTATTGAGCATAGTCTAAAATATCTTGGTTGGCATTATGAGATTTCTATAATTAATACAGAAAATTGTTTCACTAAGTGCTATTGTTATTCTAAAGGAATCTATCAAACAAACCTACAACTGCAGAGGTGCTTATTTTCTCTGAGCAGCTAAGCAGGTCTCCTGAACAAGAGAAAGATGATCACAATTTCCTGAGGAAAATGATCTGTATTGAGATATTTCTCTGGCTTAGTCCTCTCTACCCAATTTGCAACATGAATTCAATACCCTCCAAAAACTTTCTTCGGAATTCCTTTGGTTTTCAAGGTTGCATACACTCCTCCTGGCTACTTAAAGTAATTAGGACCCTCTTCATCTTACTTTTGCAATTCTATTTCATATTACATTTCATGCTGACAAAGCATTCATTAGAATCAAATAACTTCTAAAATAAAATATTTCTTAGTTCATATCAAGAAAGTCTTCATCTCCTTCGACCAAAATGATTATCATCATTCACAGTAAGGTAAATGGACTCACTTATAACCCCTTGTAATTCAGGTAAGGGTTAGTTTAAATTTGGACTTTATACTTTCTATATGAAAAAATATACTTTAAAAATCCTAATAATGTGAATAGAATTTCCAACAAGATAGTATGTGGTTAAATGAGAGATGCATGGGAAAATAGAATTAGACCTTGTACAACTTTCAACATTCTTCTCCAAAGATATAGAAATGTGGTTTTCAGAAAGTTCCGTTTTGTTCAGTAAATTTAATAACATGGCAAATAAAGACTAGAAGGAAATGGGATATTCTGGAATGACCTAAACACAGTTCATCATTGATAATCTAACTCTGGGAAATTCTGGTGAAGTCTGCTGAGTGGACGGAATGGCAGAGATATTAACTAGAGTGGTAGAGACCATTCGTTATTACCCCCTGCCTCATAGAAGGAGGCCAAGGTACCAAATACTGAGGCCAAAGAACTGTACTAATTATTCCAACCTAGCTGGCATTACTGTGTGTGTGTGTTCATATTCTGAGTAGGGCATATTAATTGAGATCTAGGCAAAAGTGGGTCTTTGCTTGATAAAGTATGTATTTAGTGATAACAGTGTGCACGTAAAGTTCAAGATTGTCACACTCATGAATTTCACATATTTGCAGAAAACACAATAAATGGAAAAATAACATATCAAATAGTAGCCGACTCTGAAGGCCATAACACATATATTAATATAACAAATACAATAATATAAAATTAAGATATTAATAAATACAATATTATGGTAATAAAACAAATACAATAATATAGCATATACATTATACGAGCAATATAATATTGAATAGTGATAGAGTCTACGAAGATAATTGGCAAGGTAATATAATAAGGCTACTTTAAATGGGATAAAAATAGAACACCTCATAAATGGGGCACCTGAGATGAGACTGAAATGATGAAAGTCTTCTGAAAAGAAAGGTAAACACAAAACCTTTGAGTATTTGAAGGCCTAATTAGAGTGGGCTAACTAGAAAATGAAAATGAAGTGCAGAGTGAGTTTATGGACCATTTTCTGAGGGGGAAAAAGAGCAAAAACGGGATTTCCTGTGAGAGTGAGAGTCTACTGTTGGAGTATTGAATCGGGCCGGTGCGTGTCTACGTGCAGATGTGAGACAGAACGGGAAGGAAACGGGGGCACTGAACCACGGGCCAACTGTTGAGGAGACGGAGCTGGGCTCTAGGGCTGCCGAGTGGCATTCTCAGCAGTGTGGTAGCGGAGGAGCTAGAGGCAATGGCACAGTACTCAGGCATTGGGGTGACAGACAAGTTATAATTATTATAATCTAAAGAGACCAGTTCTAGGTCTCATACACTAGAATTCTGACCTGGAGAATTCACATCGGCACACGCAAAGCTGAAAGGAGCTGTGCTGGGGTTAAAGTTTGCAGGGGCCCAGTGGGGGGACAGGTGGCACGGAGACTCACCTCCTCCACAGCACTCTTCTTCACGTGGGCTCGGTCACCAGAGATTTGTTTCATTTGAATTTCAGTGTCTGACACCTAGAATGCCAATATGTAAAAGTGCCGTCTACTCCTTTCTGACCCCAACAGTCTTTCCCCCTTTCAGTGAGGTCTTATTGGTTACTTTCTAAAATTGGGATGGAGAAGGGAGGGCATGTGTGAATATAAAGAGATGTGAGATCTTCCTAGATTGATAGGGAAAGCTAAAGAAAACTCCACTTCTGCTACTATTTGTGAGAAAAGAGGGAAAAAATAAGAAGTTAAGGAGGATTATAATGCGTATGTTTTAAATTTTTGGTGGTTAAATTAAGGATAAACCTAAGAGCTATTAATGTCATGCCCTGTTTCAAGGAAGAAACGCTGTCTGAAAGGATGACCACGTGACTCCATCAGAGGTCTGCACCCTCAGGACCAAAACAGGAGGGGTTTTGAATGACTTTAAAATGGCAGCAAGCTGGGACGGTTGGCGGTGAATTGTGGACACAGGTTTTTCTTTAAATGAGTTTTAATAAGAATAGACTCTCCAATTTTACACAAAAGCTTGTGGACATTTGAAAGTTAGTACAAGCCAAGGGTATTGATTGCTATTATCTGCAGTCCAGACAATTTTACCACTAAATTGCCAATGTGATGACAAAACTGTAAAGAGAACCCAATTTTATATCAGAAGTGATATAATTACTATCATTGATTTTTAAATATGACATTTAACCATTTTTACAACGCTACTCACATAAACACTGGATATAATGAAGAGATGCAAGCACAAAGACTGGAAGGAAATACTGAATTATTTGTTATTTTGCTAGCTTGATTCTTTAATATTAAAATATAAATTGAGCATCTAATTTCTGCTTAGACCTGCTCCCTGTGTTTCCTGTTATGGAAAATAAGAATATAAAAGAGAAGTATGTGTCTCCTGGAAAATGAGCTAGATGACTGGAGAAACTGATTTTATTTTCTGATTTTGGAGCTAGCACTTGGCACACTTAAGCAGCAGTACACGCCATCCTTGTGACCATAACAATTGAATCTCGGCTCCAAAACCCCTTAACCTTCTCACTGAGAGTAGTCATATTCTAGAAGAAGTGGTAAATCACGTTGGCGTCACTGTTCGTTGCGCTGTGCGTGTAGATTTAACACAACAAGGGTCTACTATGTGTTCAGACAAGGGATGGAGCACATTAGACTGAATGCAGCCTCTGATCTGTCAAATGGCAACCCCAGCAGGTTGTTCGTTCCGTGCTCCGAGGGCAACTCCCTTAGCTTGTCTCTGCCCCAGTTTCCTCAGCTCTCAAATGAGTATTACACTGACTTATATAAGAGCAATATGGGAGTAGAAATGTGGGGTGTTAAAGTGCCCTTTTCATTTTAAATGGTAAAAATGTTCATTTTAAATTTGATCATCTACCCTTAGCTAATGGTTTCCTATGTAAATGCTGTACAGGTATTTATATTGGAATATATTTAAAAATATGATTGAAATATAACTTCAACAACAAAATGGTTGAAGTGTCCAAATTATATGGTATAAACATTACACAGCATATAGACTTTTTTTCCTATTCTCAGAGATCAAGTCTCTAAACAGCTACTAATGTTGAGAGAGACTGAAAAGAATATGGCAAAGTCCACTTTCCATGGCAATAAATCTCCCCCCATCTGTGGCACTTAATTTTCAAAGGCACATTCCAACATGACTGTAGTTAAAATTTGCTATTTAAGAAAAACGTCTATTTGGAGTGGATATTTTTTTCCAGTTGGCTTATGGAAAGTGCTGTAGTCAGGTTTTACAGCCCAGAAAAGAGGCAACCTAGCAACTGAATTTCAAGAATGATGAAAGATATTATCTGAGTCCAATGGGCTGCCTTTTGAAATAGGAAATGGAAGAGGATTCTAGCCAAGCCTGACAGAAAAAGGAACTGAACAGGCATTAAAAGGGACATATTCCTAGATGAAGAAATGTTATATAAAAACGTGGCCATTTACAGAAAGATTTTTCAGTGACCCAGCAGTCACTCTGAGCTTATTTTACAGACCTCGTGTGCTCAAAAATTAAGTATTTTTATATAGAAAATAATTCTTCGGTATTTAATTGAACGAAGGCTCAATCACAGTTTTGGGCCTTTATGAAGGCTCATACTTAGATTTAGGCTCCTAACATTGAAGGAACTCAATGCTCAGATCCTCTCCGGTAATAGTAATAGAACACCTTAGCCACTGCAGCCGTTTTGAAGGAGGTTAGGAAGTCTTTTGCCCGCGCAGAGGTGTATCAGCTCTGACGAGGAAACAGCACACACGGTCGAGGGGACCCTGTGTATGGGAATGGCGACCATGGAAAGGCCGCTGGCAAGCGCTGCTGCACACGCACAGCAGGGGAACAGGAAAATCTTTACGGAAAAGCAAACTTGCCAGAAACACAGCTGGGTGCTTACCTGGGCAAGTGGAAAACCCACACTATTTAGAGGAATAAAGAGCAAAGGGAAACATGTTTAAAGAAAAATGATAACAGAAGGAACCAGAGACAGACTCAGGATTATTGGGTTTTAAGAGCAAGGAGAAAAACTCAATGAGAACAATGAGGATAGAGAGTACGGCTTCTAGGGTCTCGATGATTTGCTGAAAAATGTCACTGTTTGAAAAAATTTGCAAACGAATTAAAAAATAATTACTCTATTGAAAGTTATTTTTCCCTCTTTGACAAACTTAGTAACATTTGATCAGATTAATTTAAATCACCTATACTGTAGTCGAATTTGCTTTGATGTAAACTTTTCTAAGGTAATAAACTCCTAAGGAAAGTGTTGTTTTTGGTTATCTTATTTTTGAGGGATGTGGAAAAGGGACGATTTATAAATCATATATTTTAACACAGAATTTTCTGCTTTAAAGGAATTAAACCATGACGACCTTGTAAAGATCAACATCATCAAGCCAAAACGAGTTTTTTCTCCTCGCACAACTGTATGTTGACTGCCTGAATGAAGACAGAGCAGTTGGGCCAATAATTAAACTTCAACTCTCTTGAATTGTTTAGGTTTTAAAAGGGAGAAAAAAGATACGGCCCACTCTTGATGTAGTAAGTCAGGGCAGAGAGGAAATGCAAACCAGTTCCGTACCCAGCTGCATGCCGGAAGGATGCAAAAACAAGAACGGTCACCACGAAGGACCCTGATCCTTCAACTCTGTCCCTGCTGCATCTCAGTAGGGGATGTACCTAAGAAGAGCAGTCAGAGAAAAAGCAAATGCCACATCCATCATAACTCAACTAGCCTTGGTGGGGCACACCTGGATCCTGAGTATACTCTGCCTTTCCACCAGAGGTGAAAAACAAAAAGAGAAAAGGACTAAATGCACTTTTTCCTTTTGGTTTACCTACGACATATCACCCTGTTCTCAGGGCTAGCATGAAGAAACTAAACATTAACCGATGGTTCCTGTTAGCTGAAGAGCTTTAAGGAGGATGCATATGTCGTCCTCTTCCTTCTACTCTTCTGTTGTTTACGGTCGTTTCTTCTCTTAGCTTATGGAGGGTAGCAGGACACGCCACAGACGCCACTCTGCCATGGAGATTGTTCCGCGTCGTAAGCACTTGAAAAAAAGCAAATGCGAGGAGAGGCTGTCCCTGAGCTCCCTTGACTACCTAAAGACCGATCCTCCAAAAGTCACACAATTGTCATAGATCCCCTCCCCCGGCGTGTCATCAACCAGGGAGGTCTGACTCATGCCATAGAGGAAGAGACTGGAAACTGATACCACACCCAGACACGCTTTTTCATAACCTGTCATACCTCTCATCTATTCTTCTATGGCCCGTTCACCTCTCCAAACACCATTTACTCTCCCATAAGAGGCCTACACCTCCCCTTCCCTCTTCCTTTAAAAATGGTATTTAAGCCCGGATTTTAAGCCAACTCAAGGAGTTACTCATTTTTCCTTGTGTATCTCCCACATGTACATTATATATATATATATATATATATATATATATATATATATATATATATATACATATATGTTAATAAACTCTGACTTTTTCTTGTAATCAGTCCTTTATTACAGGGCCCTCAGCCAGGAACTCAAAAGGGTCAATGCAATTATTTTTCCTCCCCTACACTGTGCACACTCATCCGCAGGGCAGAAAACCAGCTGGCTGCACAGAGCTTGCTGTTGTGTTTCTATCTGTCCGTCTCCTCTCCTCCCCTGTGTGCCGAACAAAGTGCTTTCTCCAAAGCTTCACAAAGAATTGTTTCACTTCTGGGAACGTATCCTAAGAATCCTGAAACACTAATCAGAATATATGCATCCCTATGTTTTAGCAGTGTTATTTACAATAGCCAAGGTCTGGAAACAGCCCAAGTGCCCATCGGTAGATGAATGGATAAAAAGCTGTGGTGCATTTATGCAATGGAATACTACGTAGCTGTAAAAAATGAGGGACTTTTACCTTTTGAGACAGTATGGATGGACCTGGAGATTATCAGGGTGAAATAAACCATCCAGAGTAAAACAAATACCACATAATCTCACTTGCACGTGGAATGTAATAAACGAAATAAACTGATGAATGAAATAGAAACAGAAGCATGGAGACATGGCACAGACTGACAGCTGTCAGAGGGGAGAGGCTGAATGAAAGAAGAGTTAGAGATGAATCAAAGAACACGCATACATGATCCACAGACATGGACGGCAGCATGGTGACAGCCGGGGGTGGGGGGCAGGGTTGGGGCAGAGGTGAGCAGTGGGGGGCGGGGGGGCAGAGGGCATCTGTAATAGTGCCAACAATAAAAATATTACAAAAGGCTTGTTTCCAAATTCTAACCATGTATAAACTGTTTCCTGATTGCATTTAACAAAATTATTTATTTTTAAAAATGCATTCTCTTCAGAGTTCTGGAATATATTCCAGGCCACAATACTTAATTTAGGCTTCTACCTGGCGATCCATAAGGGCCTTGGTCATATTATAAATTGGAGGTCATTGTAAATTGCATCTAAGTGGTTTAATAGTACCTGTCTTACCACCAAGAAACAGCACAGACGGGAAGTTTAACCACATGAATACAAAACAAATGAATAACAATATGTCAACTGCTGGTTCTAAGAATAACTGACAATACTAGGAGCCAATATCATCCCTTATTTATGCATTTATATATGCACATATTCATTTATTTTCTTTCTTACATACTGCGCATAGCAGTTTAAAAAACAGGTTGGGATGAGTAGGAAAAGTAACAAAAATAAAAATCACTTAGTTGTTTAAAACATATGGAATTCTTCTTTGAACAAGCAAAAATTCACATATTAAAATTCATTTGAAACACTATACAGATATAATAATAAACTACACAGTGTTTATTCACTAGATTATTTCCATGATGCAGTATTAAGGTGCAATTACATTAATGCATGTTCTCGAGCCGTCTGCAGAACTTTGCATTTTCACAGTACCTTAGTGCTCCCCGCCAGAGAGACAGGTGAACAGTACCTCGGGGCTCCCTCCCACATGGATATGTTCACTACCAGCTATGTTTGGTTGTATCCCAAACTGAAAGGCTAGATGTTCCTATTTGATCTGAAAATGAAGAAAAATGATGTGATTCATTTTTATTCATAGCCACTGAAATTATTTTCTCCAACAAAATAAAAAAGAATCCTTTTCAGTTAAATAGGACTAGTGCATTTAACACTGATTGATCTTTCATTCAAGGAAAAAAAAGAGAATTTAATAATAATAACAGCAAACGAGTGTCTGGAGACTTTCATGTACCGTACATTAATGCCAAGCAAGTGTTAACTTATTTAGTCCTGACCACAATCTAGAGAGTGAAGATGTTATTATTATCCTTTTTAAATGTAAATTAAAGAAAATAAGTCTACAGAGAAAGTTTCCTCAAGAACTACCAGGGGCAAGAGTTCGCAAAGGCAAGAAATGCACACGGCACCTTCTTACCCCTGCACCCCCTTTCTCTGCTCGACCCTGCAAGGCTGATGGGCCACGCACAGAGCCAGCCCTTCTCCTGACCCATAAGTCATCTCGCTTATTTATCAACACCACTCTATACAGGTGAGTCTTAAAAGTCCTATTTTAATAATTAACAATCTAAAACTCAAAACAGTCAACATACTTAAAGTCCCATAAAATAAATAAACAATTAGTTTTTTGATTCAGGTCGGCAGATTAACATGGGAGATGATATTGATGTTTTTATTTCCTTGTTCGACTACTATGTTCGACTAACTATGTTCGACTAACTATGTTCGACTACTTTCCAAACGAATGTTTACTAAATATCTAGTACAAAGTACTTTAGATACATTTAAATATAGACTACACTGTCTCTAAAATCCATAGACAATTAGGCAGATGAATATAATCTGTGCTTCTCCTAATGTGAGATTTGTATTACTGGTAGTAGGGCAATTGTTTTAAGTGACAAGGGTAATCATTTCAGATAGTTAATCAACACAATATTAACCATTTTTTATTTGCATAAAGGGAAGTCTCTCCTTTTATGTTTGTTTTCAAACTTTCTTAGCATGTCACATAGAAACTCATTTTCATACTAGAAGGCATACTCTTAATTCCTAGTCAACCCTCAAAAAAAAAAAAAACAACTATTTGCCTGGCTGGTGTAGCTCAGTGGATTGAGCACAGGCTGGGAACCAGAGGGTCCCGGTTCGATTCCCAGTCGGGGCACATGCCTGGGTTGTGGGCCAGGTCCCCAGTGAGGGCCATGGGAGAGGCAACCATACATTGCTCTTTCTCCCTCCCTTCTCCTCTCTCTGAATATAAATAAATAAAATCTTAAAAAAACAAAACAAAACAACTATTAGTTAAGTTTTCAGCCAAACATTATCTCTCTAGTTGGGATGTAATAACTTTTTTTGTTTTCATTGTATTTATCTTTCCTGTTACCTTGAGGTAGGTGAAACTGGCCATATCTTTCCTGTTGTCTTTTGGCAGACAGAACTGCTTTCCAATTTACTACATCAATCTAAAACTTCATTTAAATTCAGGTTTATTTAAGTAGCAGTGGTGAGTTAATGTAAAGAATAATATTCAACAAATAGCATAACAGCTATATGAATATGGGGGAAATGGTGAGGTTGTAGGAAGTGGCTAACATTCGGATGACACCATAAACAACAAAAGTTTTCTAACTAGGCCATCACAAATTAAAGAGGCTAACTCTGCACATGTGAGGTCCCTTTGCTGTAGGAACTGAGTAGACATGGATGTGTGCATGGAAGTTCACACAGAGGATCCATGCATAAATTGTAGGGAGGACTAGGAAGGCACTTAGTTCTTGAACCTCCAAGGAGCTATGGGTCTGTTAGAAACAGTCCCCCACTTTGATAAGCTCCACGTGAGTGGTAGATGCTCTAGAAATTTGATGGAGGGAACAATCACTCTCTGGATAAGTTATCAGGTGGCTTTGTAGAAGCATTTGATGCAGGCTCCATATAATCTTTAACATTTTAATAAGTAAAGAGTAAGCCAGAATGATGGCATTTCAGGCAAAGAAAAAGAAAGAGAATAGGAATGTAAAACTTGTAAATCATATTTGAAGAAACTTGAGCTACACAAGAAAGAAAATATGACAATAACTGCTTGAGAACACTATGTTCTTGAGAACATATAAAACACATGAGAAATTTAAAATTATTAAAAGAGAGGGTGGTTTACAGTTATATTTACAGAAAATAATTTTGTTTTCTCAGAATGAAGTTAAACCCATATCAATCCACTGAATTATTTTTCTAATTTTGAATCACAGTAAACTTATTTTCTCCTTCAAAATGGAAATGAACTCATATTAATAAATGAAAAGTAGGGAAAACTGTTTGAAGGAGTATAAGCAGTGTTTAGCTTACCTGGTATCAATATTTATCATAAAGCTATATTCAACGAGAGTGGTGCTGATTCAGGGGGAGTAAAATTAACCACCGTAATATACAAATTCCAGAAATGGACCAACACATATTATGAATTTGAAGTTACTGAGATTACCAGGTGTTGGGAAAAATATGGTGAAACTGTTACTGTTGGTGTTTGCCTAGATATTGAGAAGGGGAGAAAAAAGGACTTAATAAGGTGGGGAGCATAAGCCTGATTGTGAGACAGGAAGCTACAGCTTCATACCCCAGGGGTTACAGCATTTCTCTGCCAAGGGAATTAACACTCCTCCCTCCCCACTTCCGGTATCAGATTGCCAGGTGGGGGCAGGGGAAGGCAGGCACATGTGCAACAGAAGTTCAAAGGTGCAGGAGGAGGTGCTTGCCCAAAGCGGCCTGCCAGTCTAGCCTGGGAAAAGAAGGGATTGGTTGAGAGGTAAATCTATCTAAAGTCCGAGGAAGCCTGGGAAGTTGATTGGTTCTTTTGAAAGGGCACCTGGTCAGGTCCAAGCTCAAGCAAACATAATCCCGGAGGAACAACGAATCTCAATCTCTCTCTCTCTCTCTTTGCTCTCTCCCTCTCCCCCCACCTCCCTCCCCCATAACTGGTGATCTCTCCTGTTCATTCGTGTACTCTCCACCTGAAGCACATGATCACGTGGGTCTAGCAGCTACTGACCCAAAGCAGACAGCACTGGCTCCAAAAGGACTAAGCTCTCTCACTCTCTTGCCCACACAGGAACACACTTACCCCATGCACTCAAGCATTTTCTCTCCATAGCCAAATGGCCTTAGCAGTCATGTGGACAGCAGCCATATGAACTGTACCACTGGAGCAGCTAGGAACAAGCCTAACTTCCATGATACAGAATGGCACTACTTAGCAGCCACCTGCAGGCTCCAAAGGATTGAAATTTAATATAAAGCAGAAACTCTGCACACTGGCTTTTGCCTTGCCCTTGCTGAAGACATGGTTGGATTTCTTCCATGGGAGGACAGAAGCGTGGAACTTTGGAACCCAGGGGCAGCTTCTATTTCCAGACAAATAAACCATCTTGCCACCCCATCCTGTGCATGGGTCCTTGGAATGTTTTCCTTATGATCGTGCGCAAGAACCTAATTTCCACCAACAACAAAGCAGCGATTCTCAAAAGCACTAGTAGGAAAATGAATTGGAATCTCACTTGGGAGAGCAATTAAAAGTATCTGTTAAGCTGAAGATGTACTGTCTCCCCTCACAGAATTTCCCTACGTATGCATGGACTACAGAAACCCCAGTATTACAAACCATTTTAAATGATGTTTTGTCATACTAAAATACTGGGAAAACATCTCACAAATGTCTGCCCATAGGGGAATGCATATGTAAAACTGGTTTATTTAAAGACCAGAATATCATGGGTAATTAAAATGAATTATGTCTATACATATTAAAATCCATACATCACAAAAAATAAAATGTTAAATGACAAAACAATCCTCCTCTAATATGTACATACACATATGTTTACACCCACACACAATCTTTGCTCACATGCATAATCAGTAGAAATATTAAAAAGTCTGTTGAAAGAAGCATATAAACCTATACCAGGATAGTTATTAGCTCCTGGTATAGGTTTACTCCATTCTGTGAGTGAATTTGGACAGTGTATCTATGAGATTTGTGTTCTAGGTCCTTTTTTCTGTAAAATGAAGGCAATGAAAATCTGCCCAGGACATGCTTTAAGCCATTTATGACTGTATATTGAAAATATATAGACAGATGTAAAGTTAAAAAAGGGACGAGAGAAAAATAGTCAGAGGTCAGATTTGTGTATCGCTGTTCCCTGAGGAAAATTTACCCCAAGCTGAGTCCCCATGAAGGAAGCAAACACCCTGACACTTGTAATTAAGGCGAGATAATAATGGAGGACCCAGATACTGCAAAACCCGGAGCGCTTGGAGTCGAATGGGGACCATGTGGTAGGAGTAAGAGTTAAGGATAAGGTGGTTGAGGTGACTTTTAGGAATGAACATTTGTTATCCATCTACAGACAAGAAAAGTGGCAAAATTGAACTTGCATTGACTTCTTTCAGGAATTTAGTTTATGTCCCTGAGCTGGGTGCCAGCAGATCCTGTACCGGAAACAGCAACCTGAAGACCACAGCTTAAAGCCCGAGGCACGTTTTCTCGCACCTGCTCCTTACAGTCTTTTTAATCTAACAGGTTAGAGAGCGAGGGGACAGAGATCAGCACGATATTCTCGGACAGACTTGAACTTCAGTGTTCTAAACACAAGCAGAAGCCGTGGCTGCACAGTGCAATCCATTGTTCTCTACTTTGGATGTGGCACAAATGAGAGACCATTGCAAGCCTCTTGGTGTAAGGAGATGTGAAGGATGGCAAATGCTGGATCAGTCCTCCTTATCGGACTATCCACGAGAGTATTCATCTGAAGTCACTACCCGAAAAGCTTCCATGAAACTAGGCAACAAGAATTTGCATACTTTAGATTTAGTGTATGAAAAATCTTTTAAGTAATGCTTTAAAAAATAAACCTTGAAATCAAAATGGTATATATATGTTTTGATTAAACTTTCCAATTGCCCATACAGTTATTTAAATGAGATCTACCTTATTAAATTCATACTGAAAGCCTGTAAATCATGCTAAGTGCATTTAATTAGGAATTGATTGAAAAAAGAAGCCTATTTTGCTATCTGGACCTAGTAGCCACTCAATATAAATAGATAAATTTTCCTAAAATGATTTACCACTATTCTTCTGCTTCCATATAGAAATATCATATATGTTACAATTTTTTATCTTACTTATCTTCAATATTTTCAAGGTAACTTCACAACTAATTATTTCATGCACACTAAAACTAGAAAGAAATAAAAGAAACCCCATTCTCAATACAGTTTATCAGTGTAGTCTGTCCCCTTTTACCACTCTCTCCTCATTGCCCACACCCCCGGGCCCCAGCCACTTTTCTACTTTCTGTTTCTGTGCATTCATAATTGTTACTCTCTGGTTTCTATTTTCAGCACAATGAGCTCGGTGTGCACTGCAACAAACCGTACAGCCTGGAACGGGAGTGGGACATGATGACAGGCTTTCACAATCCTTGCACACCTTTCACACTTATACTCCACCCTGAACACTGATACTTATTTTGACTAAGACGGGAGGGGGTATACATTTTAGAAACACACATGCAGACGTGGTGACATAAAGAGAACTGATGACAAATAAAATTCACGTAGAGTCACCAGGTGATTCAACCAGGTGTCAATCCCACCTAGCCAGTCCCTGTGTGGCAGGACCCTTACGCCAGTTCACTCCAAGAACTCCATAGCCCACGCGCAAAGGGGAGAGGAGGATTTGCGTCCCTGCTCGTTACCAGCAGACCCCGCAGCTCCAGGCAGGAGCTCCCCTCTGCCTCCCCGCTTGGCCAATGACCCCTCAGGTTTGGATCCTGGCTACAACACAGTATCACATTTTCTCTGACCATGCAACCAGACACAAAACAAAATTATTCTAGATTTTCAATGCAAAAGAAACATATTATCACTTTGCTCAAAAGTGTTAGAAAGACTTAGAAAGAGTGAATGTAATTCAATTAGTTAACATTAATATGTATGTGTTAAAATAGTTTACTTTTAGGAAACACAGTGAGCTCCATTTTGGTAAATTCAGCAATAAATGAGGAGGTAGATAATTCTACTTTTAGTGATTTTGTTTTCAAAAAGATCATGAATAAAGGCGAAGAAGAGAGGGGTCATTGGCCCACAAAAGAAAATTCCTCATTTATAAGGGTCCAGCATATTCATGAAGAATTTATCTTTCTGTATACAAATAGGATATGCAAAACATAATTGTCACTAAATAATACCCATTTATGATTTATCATTATTTAAATATGTTTTATTGTTGAATATCTACCTTCTTTTCCCACAATTTTTTTCTTAGTCTATCATTTACTTTAGGATCTAGGACAGGTATTCTATCCATGTTTTTACAACAAACTCACAACTATCAACACCTGAACCTAAAAAACAAAAATAAAAACTAAGCAAACAACTAGAACAGACACAGAATCACAGAAATGGAAATCCCATGGAAGGTTATCAGTGGGGAGGGAGAAGGGGAGAGTGGCAGGAAAAAGTACAGGGAATAAGAAGCAGAATAGGTAGGTGCCAAATAGTCAGGGGGAGGTTAAGAATAGTACAGGAAACGGAGAAGACACAGAACTTATATTTACAACCCATGGACAAGAACTATGGGGCAGCGGATGCTGGAGGCTGAGGGGTCGGTGCAGGGAGGAGGGGGATAAAGGGGAAAAAATTGGGATAACTGTAATGGCGTAATCAATAAAATATACATTTTTTAAAAGATTTTATTTATTTATTTTTTAGAAAGAGGAAGGGAGAAAGAAAGGGAGAGAAACATTAATGCATGGTTGCCCCTTGTGCGCCCCCTACTGGGGACCTGGCCTGCAACTCAGGCATATGCCCTAGCCTGGGAATCAAACAATCAAATGGCAACTCTTTGATTTGCAGGCCGGCACTCAACCACTGAGCCATACCAGCCAGGGCGAAACTATACTTTAAAAACTAAAACTAAAAAAGTTATCCAGATTTAGTATTTTCAATTAAATGATCTTTGCCTCTATTTCTACCTCTATCAATATCATTATTTACACATACCGAGCTCACAGAAAATGTTTAAATAATTTATTTCGGTTTGCTCACTAGCAACAGAAAGAGCAAGGAAAGTGTTTAGAACTTAGGCCAACTCATCATTTATTATTTATATCTTATTAGCTAAAATGTCAACAACCAATGTTACCAAAGCCATCTCAAGTGTGGAGTGCTTTAGGGAATGAGAGACCCCATCAAAATGCAAAGGAATGAGTGTGTTTGCATATGTTTAAGTATTTAGAAAAGAAAAACAAAAATGGTACATGTATGTAAATTAACAGACGTTTAAAACAGAGAATCTTATCAGAATTGCACATTTTTATGATTCCTTTCTGATTCCATGCTCAGCCAATGACACATACCCTATTAACAGCATGATAGGCATAGTGCTTTGCACATCTTTTAAATCAAAGGATGTTCCCAAGTTCTTGCTTCGGGTATTTGCTGAATTAATTCACTGATTCTTGACAGTATTAAAGTTAATAAAACTTTTGTTAAATCATATCATATGTGGCATTATGCAAATGTGCAGTTTTCTGAGAACAACGGATTTCTAGCAATTACTTACTACAATCATATCCTATACACTAATTGTGTTAAATTGCTCCAGTATGCTCTGTTTCTAAGACAGTTTGATTAATGAGGACTCTGGACAAAGGAAATTAGTTGAGACTTAGGAACTGGCTAACAGTGGCATATGGTAATATAATAAATATACAGATTTTATGTCCATAGGCACAATATTTTTTTCTCTTGATTTCCTTCTGTATAGCTAATTTAGTTACAGTTCTGCATCTAGATAGATAGACTAAAAAATTCTTTCCAAGTTCCCCTGAGTCTCAGCAGATGTTATATATGCCAGAGAGTGACCTGGGTTAAGATGGGTACTTTGGTTCCATTGAGTACTTGGCTGTCTACTGAAGTGATTTAAGGTGCTGTTCACTGTGAGTGGTTCTGAAGCACCGCAGGTCTACTTGGTTGAAGATTTATTCATGCATGACCTGTTTCACAAAGCATGAAGAAAAAAGCCTCAAGAAGAATGGACCAAACAAAAATATCACAAATACGGAATGCAGGAGCAGCCAAATAGTGAAATGGAAAAACAATAGGAAAAGAATTTGAAAGGCAACAATTTACAAAAACAGAAATATTATCCCAACCATCAAAATATTTTTGAGTAGTAATATTAACATATGCCATAGAACTAGGGCTAATTGCAATTCTGTTTATGTATCTGAACAAGTAAACCATTTTGAAAAATTTAAACAAATAATACTTTAAATGGAAAGATCATTATAATGGAAATTTTCTAAAGCACTGAAAGTTAATGTATAGGTAAGAGATCATAAGGCTAATCATTGTTATTAAAATCATTCTTATAATAATTATTTGAAGAAAAACTTTACCAGAAATATTTAGAGGATAATGGTAGTATATAAAAATAAATACACACACAGATAAACAAAGTGACAAATAAAATGGCTGTAGAAATAAAACCATATTTATACGGAGAAAAAATTAAGTACTAAAACAATATATCTTAAATCAGAGGTACAATTATCAATACATGGACTAGAATAAATTTTGGAAAAGTGCGTTGGTAAGTAGTTATCTTCACAGTTCACATAAAAGGTGCTTTAAAGAAGCTGTGGGAATTGTTTAACAGAGGGATGGGTTACATCACATGCGCCTATTCGGATCAATCTGCAGTAGCTGCCTGGAGAGATGGATTGGAAGGGCTTCCCAGGCTCTGGTGGGAAGGCATACAATGAATAATTACTATATAGCAGGCAGACTCATTTAAACACAATTTGCTCATGTTTATGTTCCTTTCTGTCTTTGGAAAAAGTTTGACATTGACACCATAATTTCAAAAGGAAATGCCTTGCTGGAGAATCATATCTTCTGCACCACACTGACACATGTCCCCTGTGAGATACCCTCCTTTAAAAGAGTAAAATTCTTAGGCCAGGGAATGAAGTATCTCATCCGTTTGTTAGTATTTTCCCCTCACAGTGCTCAGTGTTCATTACTGACTGAATACTTTCTAATCCAAGTCCATAAAAAATGTCCAAAGTCCACAACAAATGTCCAAAGTCCACATCATGGGGTAATACACTCATGGGAAGAGCAGAGAGTGAACTACATTAGTTTTTGGAAACGAAATAGAATCACTCATGTTTTGCATAATGTTGCATCAGAGTCTGGACAGCTTTACCAAGAGTTATTATTCATTATTACAGAAAAAATGCAAAGTATTTCCTACAATTCTCCAAACTGTCCATTATGCCAGAACACTCTGAAAAAGGAAAGAGGAAGTTAAGACAAAGGAAACAAACAGAAATTAGTGAACAAAAAACAAAACTGGAGTGTACTGCTTCCAAAAAAACCTTTCATCTGGCTGCTTTTTACATACATAATTCCAAAAGAAGTGTGTATATACACATATAGATATAGATACATATACTAATATATAATCATATATTTTAGAGTCTATCATTTAGATAAAATTCTCCTGGAAGTCACTGTACTCTTTAATACCAAAGAGATGAAAAAATGTTCTGTGATTAATTTAATATTTTAAAGGAAAAATTTCAACTATTCATCAATATACATTCCTATCATCTATATTCAATTATTTCAAAAAAATAAAAAAATTATTTATTTATTTTTAGAGAACAGGAAAGGAAAGGAGAGAGAGAAACATCAATGTGTGGTTGCCTCTTGCTTGCCCCCTACTGGGACCTGGCCTGTAACTCAGGCATGAGCCCTAGACTGAGAATCAAACCGGCGACCCTTTGGTTCACGGGCCCATGCTCAATGCACTGAGCTACACCAGCCAGGGCCCATATTAAATTATTATCTTCCAAATGCTCTATGTTTCTTTCCAAAATAATGTATATCCCAAAATTATGTAGTAATTTATATCCCAAAATAATAATTTATAATTTACATCAATTAATAAACTACTTATCTTTTATTTTATCTATGCATTCTCTTTCTTCTATTTTTCCCATTTTGAGGTATGTCTATATGTAAAATTTCCTAAATTATTTCTATAACGGGGAAGACTATTAAATATAACTATTGTTTCAGCATTACTCTGTTAGAAATGTAAAAGTATAATGTCCTGTCATTTTCTTATGGCTTTAAAAATCTGTTTGAATATTTATGCTAATATGAGGAATAGACATAGTCAGGCCATGAGGGCTAGAGACCACGTATATTTAAATGGCAGAAGTGAAAACGATTATTAACTATTAGACTTGGAGAAGGAGCAGGGTCAGAATGTGTATAAAGGACAAGTAATATCTGAGTAGGCTGTCAGGAGAGAAGACAGAATTCACAGGAGGCTGAAATCCCAGACAACATGAGGAGGTCACGGCAGCTGCAATGTGCAGGGACTACTGTATGGGATGTGGGTTGAAATTAGTATGAATATTCTTTATGATGTAGATGTCGGCTAGGTCTTGAAGGGATTACTTTTGCTAAAGAATTTTAAATTTTATGATAAAAATAATATGCATGCAAAGGAGAACACTTGAGGAATTTGAGCTAATGATTAGATTAATGTAATTAATGTATTATCAATATTAAGATAAGGAAAGGAAACAGAACAGTAGGTGTGAAATGATATGTAGAAATAAGATAATTACAAAATATTAGGTTATAAATGAATTGATTTTAAGTGATAAGAGTAAAAGTGAAAATAAAAGTTATGAGTCTTTTATGGCCAAAACAACATGAAATTTATTATTTGTTCACAATAACTATAATAGTAACTGGAGTATGGTAGAATTCCATAATACATTAAAAAAGGAAGGAATAGAGACAGACAGATGGTTATTGAACACATTCTGAGGTAGGCATTGAGTTAGGTGATTTCATATACAATATTTATTGTATAAACATGGTAAGCTCTAAGGTAAGTAGTATTATACCTGTTTCCCCACAGTTTAACACACTATATCATATTAGGACATGTACTCTCACATCTGACAGGCACATTATAAAACTTGAATAGTAAGTAAATTTTCATAAATGTCGACCCCACAGTGGGGATTTTCAACCACTGCTGGCTACAGAAAAAATTTCTAACTTATTCAAGTCGTAAATATGCCTAAAGGACAAAATAAACATGAAAGAATTCTGAAAATGTCAATGCTTAAGTGATCTCCTAATTTCAGATCTCTACCAAAACATTAGTTTTTAGCTTAAAGACGTGAAAACTTGGTGAAATTTAAAGTTTAATATACATTTTACAATAACTACATTCTTCTGCTTATACAGTTATAGCTCATTCAAATATAAAAACTTCAAATACTGTGTTTGTATTTGTGTTATTCATTTTGCAGTCTCAACTGTAGTTCTATGAATATTTAAAAGAAATTTTGATTTAATAAAACCTTATGTCTATTTTCCCTATCTTTGTAGTTCTAAACATGATGAATTATTATTCCTAGATTACTCGCTATTTTTTCATGTTTTCATTGTAGGGCTACTCAACTATTTAAATACACTATGACTTCCATATTATGCAGAATGTATGCCCCCAAAGATTACAATATTAATAATTGTTAAGAGAGTTGACATGGAATCAAAGCAAAAACAAACATTTTAGAGTATTTTGGAAGCTTGTAAAGTTTTACTTTACCCTACAAAGATTTTTCTTTTACGAAAATATACATTCTCTGAACTTTAAAATATAATTATCATTAAAATTAATAATGCAGGATTAGTTCATCAGTTAACAAAAAACTGTGCATATATTATTTGTATATTTGATGTGTGTATAAGGCTAATTAAATGTTTATTACCAGGAAATAGATAAGCAGATTCAATGAGAACAAAGCAGAGGATTCCTGTGATTGTCAATTCTGTGAACTAGCAAACCATGGGTATCCCAAGAAGAGAATTGAAAGCATCATCCACCAACCATGAAATAGTGAAGCTGATCACATGGTTGCTTTTATTACAAAGGATAAAATCCAATAAGTCCTCATAAATGCAAAGTGATGTATTGCTAAGCAAAGCAAAGTTATTCGATGAAGCATTTCAGAAAGTCTAATTATTTTGATCAATACGGCATATCCAGGTAAATGACTACTGCATTAGAAAAAAATAGGTTATCACTATACTTTCATTTTGAATATCTATATTTTAACAATTATGTGTAACATAATTTCTAAATGATTTACTATCTATTTTTTCAAAAATTTTTATAGACCCAATTCCTACAAATGCTATCAAGATAGAGGATAAAGAGAAAATTTTGACAGAATAAATTTGTTTAATGATAGGGATCACTTGCTTAAATTACAAATTATACAAGGCTATGTCTTTATGCTATGTAGAACAAGTTCATTAAAACACACAGATCAGACATCAAATTATCTTCAAATTATCCTTACCTAATTCTTAAGTGAATAAACAAAAACACCTTTTACTTTTAATACTCATTTTATATTAAAATTGAAAATATATTCTTAATGTTAGGTATACAAATAAAAGATACTATACAATCGACAATAAATATTTCATTACATGTAAAATTTTCTCATTTCATAATGAAAATTTAAAAATTGCTAAATGACATGGAGTTCAAATCAAACTATAACAGAGCAAGACTTTCTTTAAAATGCAAGGGACTTTAAAAATCAAATTTTTATAATAAAAATAGAAAAGATTATAGAAAACATGTGATGGCTCTGATTCAATGAAATCGCCTGCACTTACCGCTGGGAGTTGAAAAGCAAAAACAGGCAACAACAAACAGTAAGGGGGGGGGCAGGGGCGGCAAACACAATCTATGCTCAGTTTGTAAATCCAGAGACTTTCAAAATATCAAACAGGCAAATCATCAGTTACCCTTTGACAATCACCACCATGGCGGGTCTTTTGCTTGCTTAGCATTGTGGATAACTTGATTTCCAGATACACCTGAACCTCCTTCATATTTTATAATTAAATTTTTAACTGTCCATGCCATTTTCATTTGCAACAGAGTAACAATCTGGTAGCAGTATCTTTCCTCCTCAATAGATGCACCCAATCTAATGGGAAATAGATCTTATACTTCATCTCTACTTATCAATTTAGCCTTATTAAGTGGTGTTGAATCCTTAGTACCTAAGTCAATAAAATTGAACTAACTGAAAAATTTTTATTTTTTTTAAAGATTTTATTTATTTATTTTTAGAGTGAGGGAAAAGGAGGGAGAAAGAGTGGGAAAGAAACAGCAATGTACAGTTGCCTCTCATGTGGCCCTCACTGGGGCCTGGCCTGCAACCCAGGCATGTGCCCTGACTGGGAATCGAACTGGGACCCTTTGGTTCCCAGCCCGCGCTCAATCCACTAAGCTACACCAGCCAGGGCAAATTTTTTTTTTTTTTTTAAAGATTTTATTTATTTATTTTTAGAGAGAGGAGAAGGAAGGGAGAAAGAGCAATGTATGGTTGCCTCTCACATGGCCCTCACTGGGGATCTGGTCTGCAACCTAGGCATGTGCCCCAACTGGGAATCGAACCGGGACCGCCTGGTTCCCAGCCCGCGCTCAATCCACTGAGCCACACCAGCCGGGCCAGCCAGGGCAAATTTTTAAAACAACAAATATTAAAATAATCCAGCAAGTAGATTTACTATTTGGGTTAGCTAAAATTATTGCACTATGAATAGAAATATTGGCCAAGTTTGTACGAGACTCAAAATGGTATCCTCCTCTCCTTTGTCAATTTTAGAAAAGATTTATTATCCCTCAAAGGGAAATAATATAAAAATGGAATCAATCTGTGATGCAAACTTTTCCATAATTAATTTATATCCTTGAATTCATATTTCATGGATCTTGTAAGATGTTAGCATAAATGGATATGGATACAGTCTATCAACAGTATTCTAAATCATGGGTGTTTGGCAGTGAGAAAATAAAAAGAAAAAGTTTTAACTCAAAACATGAAGTTCCTTGCATAATTTTAATGTCTGAAGTTGAGTAATTTAGACACAGCAAACTTTAGCCATTAAAAAAAAAGTACTTTGACATCAATGTCAACAGGGCTTAAGTCAGCATGTCTTTTCTGGTAGTGCAATTTGCTTGGCTTTATACTGTCAATTATAATCCCACTTTCTTGCTAAGTCGATACAATCATATTACTACAGGGACTTCATTATAGCCACAGGGAGGCAGCAGCTGAGGCACACAGTTTTCTTCCTAGGAATCCAGCACTACCAGTTATTGGAACGATCGTCTGCAAAGGGACAATAAAAGCTGCTCCCTTCAACGCTGTCATGCCATTATATCATCTGACAGAAGAAAACCACAACTTCACGTGTTAATACAATGGAACTTTTGCTTTTACCATTACTCGGATTTAGGAAGGTTAGTACATAGCGGTGGTTTCTCATTTGTCCATTTAAACATAATTCAGATGACTTATTATCTCCAGGCTTTCTTTCTCTTCCTAGTGTGAAATTTGAGAGGTCCAGAATTAATGGAATCTGATATGCCTCCAAGAAAATGTGCAACAGTGAAGAATAATAAAATTCTTCTTCTTGATTAGACTGTGTTTGCTCACAACAATACCAACGCCAGAACCAAAGCTTACATTTTATGCTGTTGCAGTCCAGTATTTTTCCTACCACCGTAACTTTAAACTATGTATGTTGGGATTTATATTCACAATTCTACTTCCATTGGCATACTAATTGATTCCTTTCTTTCTTATAATAGAACATTTATTTCTTCTGAGTTTTATGCCCTAATTTCTGCCATCTGCCTTGGTATAATATATCTTGGGCACATTACTGAGTTTAAAAAAACTCACATATTTTACTACTTTCCTTATTATCAAAAGCAAGAATGGCTTTAAAACAAAAAATTTTTAGGCAGGTAAGTCAAATATTTTTTTTAATTACTTTATTGTTGTTCAATTACAGTTATTTGCATCCTCTCCCTCCCCTACCCCAGCCCCCACCTCCCCCCCAAATATTAATAGTCATGAAATTTCTCTAATAAAAGTCCAGAATGTTTAACTAGAAAATTTTTATTCCATGTCCCATTGATACTCAGCTAAAATTTATTAATTTTACTACTGACTCCGTGTCGGGCATTGAGATGGGCTCTGGGATCTCAAAATTACTGAAGGAAACAGAGTTGTCCCTTAACGGTGCTGGGAGTTTAGCAGACCAACCCTGGAGTTGCAATGACAGTGCAATACAACATCTTTCCGCACACCCTCGCCTATCGACGTGCGTCCATTTATCACTGGGTAATTTAATGACTAAGTTCACCTTAGTATAAAGTCTATATATAACATGTGAATCTATGAATTTTTTGTTTGTTGCCTCTGGCACAGTGCCTGCGCATAGGTACTGAATGATCTTGATCAAATAAATAATTTAACTACATTTGCCCTTATATGGTAGGCTGAGTAAGCCCCCTCGCCCCAAAGATGCCCATGTTACAATCCCTAGAACCTATGCCTGCATTGCTTTACATAGAAAAGAGACTTGGCAGAGGGGATTAAATGAAGAATACTGGGATGCAAAGATTATTCTGGATTATCACAAAGCTCCTTATACAAGTGAAGAGAAAATGTCAACATTTATAGGAAGAGATATGAGACATGATAACAGAAACAAGTAATTGGAGTGACTTGAGCAAAAGACCACTGCACAAAGAACACGGGCCGACTTTAGAAGCTGTAAAAGGCACTGCCCCTTGGATCTGCGAGGCGGAACACAGAATGGCTGGAGTCTTGATTTTACACTCCTACCCTCCAGGATGATAAGAGGATGAATGTATTGTTGTTTAAGACACTAAGTTTGCGGTAGTTTGTTACAGCAGTTACAGGGAGCTAACGCACCTGCTTACCAAGAAACTGCAAAACGAAAGTATTTTCTCTAGTCTCCACCTTGTAAGTATTGATTTTTAATTTGGAAAGTTGGGTTACAGTGGTCAAAGTATAAGAACTTCCAAAATACTGACACGCCTCCTACATGAAAGTAAAGCTGTAGAAGGCAAACAATGAAAAAGAGTGTATTCTTACTGAGAAATGATCCTATATTGGGATCTGTTAGATATTGGAACCTATTACATGTTAGAATGTTTTACACGGGATTGGATTTTATCCCCAGAATCGTTACCTGCTCCTTCAGAGAAACAGGCCACACTTCAACACCGGCTAGTTATGGGATGGACAGCAGTTTTCTGACTCGCGTGCATCAAAATCAACTGGAAAGCTTTTCTAAATATAGTTGGATGGGGCCCACTCTCAGAGTTTGGGAGGAGAGACCAAGAATTTGAATTTTTAACGAGTTTTTGTTTTTTTTTTTCCAGAGACAAGAACTGAAGAAACCCTAATGTAGTGAAAAATATGAAACACAGAAGATCTGTGTTCATGTATTTGTTACTTTCTAGCTCTGAAGTTGCTTTTAGCTTCCTTTTTTACCCAAACAATCCCATAGGTCCAATGGGATGATAGAACAATACCGTATTCATAAAACTTTAAGTAAGCCTGTGAGGTCACATGAAACATAGCGACTGCAGTTAATAAAAGCCAGCAGTTCATGCCTGTGGTCACATTATTTAATACTCTGGACGGTTTTCTGTGGGTGGATATAGTAAGTATTTACTTGCTATTTTTCAAGCTCTCTGCATGTATATTGGTTACTTTTCAAATTAAAAAAAATATGCATGATTGTTTATAGTGTGTATGAAGGTATGTGTGTGTACACTGTATATGTTTGTTTGTGTAGATATTATAATAATTAGGTAGACCCACATAATTCATTGTTTCCTGATTTGAGAACCAAATCATTAATGCTCTGATTTAAGCATGATTTTTCTTTTTTAAAAAAAATTGTGTACCCACTATCACAGCAATATTGCTATAACTACACTGTTATATTTCCTTACTGAAAATGCAATAGATACTCATCATGGAGAAAATGAGATATTTGTTTATCCTGATTTGTAAAACATTAGTTTACTTACTTTTTCTGTAATAAATTATCATATAAACTTGATCTCTTCTAACTTTTTCCATCATATAAATGGCTTCACTGTGTGTGCTTTGCTTTCTAATTTATTGTCACCTCACCAATAATTATGATGAATGCGGCTGGGATTAGTGCCACTCTCTCATGTTTCCCATTCGGCTGTTTTCTCCTGAAGAACCACTGTCCCTTATTTCCCTTTGTTTAAAGTCCTTCAGGCAACATTAAACACAAATCATTTGAAAACAGCAGTGACTTTTTTTTTAGGAAATATACTAAATATTTCCTCAAAGTCAAGGTATATCTACAGCTGGCAAGCTTCAAACCAAGTACCTACAAGACAAGTATCCATGTCTCTGTGGACATGTGTGTGTGTGCACTCACACATATAAAAATATACAACATGCACACACACAGCTGGAACGGGCAAAGGAATTGATCCATAATTAGAACAATAATGACCCAGCATGTTTTAATGACGGAACAGTGGACTGTATGTGTGGCTACTCTCAGACCCGACAGAGCTCCGCCCCGGAGCAGCTGGCTGGCCTTGAGCAAAGGCCATCTGTCTGCAACCTCATGCATCTTCCACAACAGTGAAGGTACGCTCACCTTCTCAAGCCACTTCCATTCTAAAAAACCCTGTGACTTGGCCTTGGTAGAATGCCTTCAGGACAAAAGTATGTAGTAGCTTAAGAGAAAACAAGGGGGGAGGCTTACTCAATAAGAAGTCAATTAGATTGTTCTGATAATTTTTACATTTTTAAAAGTACAAGTTTGCCATGTTAACATAGCAGAGGACCTAAACTCTATCAGTTTGAACAAACAGAAACTCTGAGATTGTTTAGTATGTAGGAGAAATAACAGACTTGCTGAAAATGAGTGAAAAATGCGTGTTCAAGAAGGCACCGCGGACACAGACAGCCCGTGGGCCTGCAGCCCATCAGTTTAGTGCTAAATAATGAGAGGAATAACACCTGCCACCTTCAGACAGATGGCGTTGGAATCCTCAGGACAGGTTGTGATCTTTATCTTATTTAGTATCTGTCATAATGATGGGTGAAAATATATTCTGCAGTGTTTGTAAGCCTTTCATTTTAATGGATTGATAGCCCCAGATGTGGCACTTCATGACTGGCTTCCAGCAAAATACCTCCCAGAGCCTCCCCAATTATACCATGAATTCTTGGCAGAAGTCGAAACCTTTGCATTAACCTCCTTCTACCCAGCACATGAGATAGCACTGCTGTAGAAATCATTTCAGAGCAAGTATGATTGAACAGTAATTCACTTGTTATGCAAGCAGATTTGGTAAAAGATAATTTTATCATTCAACAGTAAAAATATAATTTGATCTTTAAACTAGGATGATTTGCATTTTGACATACCGAATACATATTTTATTATAATTTTTCATAAATAGATACATCCATATGGCTTAAAAAGCAATAAGGGTTATGGAATTCTTTTGTAATATTTTTTCATTCCTTGCGAATTGAAGCAGAATTTCCTTGCACTGCAGTAACTGCAGCAACTTTGAAAACATTAAGTAATTGGTACAGAATTATCCTTGATGTGCTTCAGTTAAAAATAAAAAGTCTGAAAAAAAAACACCTGTCATCAAACTTTTGAAAATCTTGAAACCTGAAAAGAGTAATAGTTTAGAGAATTCAAGACAATTCATAGCTGCCTCAAAATGCCTGAGGTCACATTTTTTTTTTAAAATATCACGGCATTTTCGAAGGTTCAGCTATAAGCAGCCATGAACTGCTTATAGACATTCTTAGTTTCAACTGCATTTATATTATGTTAAAAAGATTTTTAATTGAGCAAACTGCAAGTGCACTCTCCTAACAAAACCTGGCTTTATGCGAGGGCTGCTAGTTTATTTCTTCAGCCAAGGCCTTCAGCAGGCATGCTTGAGGAGTCTGTGGCACGTGGCAGTGTGCTAGGCCCCACCTAGGGGACATGAAAGACGTTCAAGGCATTTAAAACTGGAGTGAGAGAGTGAAGGTAGTAAGAATAATAGCAGATATAAATAACTCAATCAACGGATTATGTAGACACAAGCCTCTTCCCAGGAAAATGGGCTGGAAAAAGGTGACGTACATTTCTCTATAGTTCACTTTCTCTTCCAAGGTTGATTCAACGTGGAGTATCACAATGCATAACAGTAAAACTGTAGAGTCACCTTTTGTTTTCTGGAATGTAGTGGCCTGAAGAGTAAATAAATATTAAAAACAAGGTACAGAGATCACTGAATACTGACGTTATTTCCAATTATTCTGCATTGCAAATAATTCTTTGATGAATACATATGAACATGAGTCTTTGTCTGAAACCACTGATTTTTTAGGAGATGTTATTGGAGAAGAGACAAAAGTATTTCATGTTTCTATAATTTATTACTAAATTGATATCCAAAAATGTTATACAATGGCCAGTCTCAGAGAATAGTGCCCATTTCAACTGTACAGACAAAAACATTGAGAATTATCCTTTTAAATGTTTAGGTAATTTTATAGGTAACAATACTTATTTTATCTGATTTTAAGTGAATCATTTTCTCATATATTTATTAGCAACTTATACTGCTTCCTTGAAATGTCAGTTTAAATTCTGTTCATTTTAATACTGGATTTAATGTTTTTTTGCCAATCTGCATATGTACTTTATGTATTATTTATCAATATTTTCTTCTAATTCTCTAATTAACATTCTTCTAATTCTATACTATTTTGTTTTTTTCAAGAGATTATAAAAAAAAAAACGACTATGATCCCCCCGTGTTACAATCACTTAGGGCACTCCAGGCCACACACCCCTCTCACCATGCCTCAAAGATCTTAGCATTAGGCTCACTTTCTTTCTGCCTCACTCAGTCATTTTGAATGTGACAGCCACACAGCACACATGCTCACTCATCAGTGTCTACCACCCCCACTGACTAGTACAGTGAAGTCATCATTGTTCACACATGTGCATTCCAGTCCTCTCTCCTTGGGTACCAGGTTACATTGATATTACGCAAACCAGTCTCAATATTAATAATGGCTGGATGGACTTTTGCCAGGCAGACCATATATATATATACACACATGTATATATGCATATATATAAAAAAGTGTATATATATATATATATATATATATATATACTTTTGTACTTACACAAAGTGCTCATACCTTATATATTCTTTTTTATTGTTGTTCAAGTGCAATTATCTCCATTTTCACCCCACCATGCCCCCGCCCCACCCATATATTCCTTTACAACTTAATTATTACTTTGCTAACATTATTTATGTGATTCTATGATATTTAGTGAGCAGTTATTTATAAATTTCACAACTAACCCCAATTATAGTTATATCAACTCATAAATTCAATATCCTATTGATGGACATTCGATGTTTTTTGTTTGTTTGTTTTTAAGATTTTATTTATTTATTTTCAGAGAGAAGAGAAGGGAGGGAGAAAGAGCAATGTATGGTTGCCTCTCACATGGCCCTCACTGGGGATCTGGCCTGCAACCCAGGCATGTGCCGGACTGGGAATCGAACCGGGACCCTCTGGTTCCCAGCCCGCGCTCAATCCACTGAGCTATACCAGCCGGACGACATTCGATGTTTTTATGTCTTTCTCATCATGAAAAATAATTGATAAAACATTCCAGTCCATACATCTTTGTACACATGTGAAGGTTTTCTCTAAGACTTATATCTAGAGAGTACAATTAAAGGTAACAGGGGCATTCAAAAGCTATGAAATTAAATTAGTAAAACTATACACTAAGTTTCCTGCATTTGGTTCTTTTTTTTTTTCAAAAATAATGAAAATAAGTATTCAAAAGAATGGCTGTAAAGTTAACTTTTTAGACAACTTTCATGTCTTTTATGCATGAAGGTATGAACTGTTATTCTCCCTGAATGCATTCCCATACAGGAAGCAATCCAGGTGATGCTTGCTCTTCAATTGTTTAGAAAAGCTGATCCTGAGCCACATGGGAATTATACATCATTTTTGGTAGAAAAGTGTTTTCCCAACATGACATGTATGAAAAAATCTACAAGGATGCACTGTAGCACTTCATTAGAGGGAAACGTGGAGAAAACAGCATTCCCTTTATGCCCTAAGTCCCATGTTCGAAAATAGGTAGATGCCCTTGATTAATCCTCAAAACCCAATAATGTTAATATATAGAAATTTTCTGCTTGGAGAAGTATATAACTATCTCTAACTCACACAGCTAATAAAACATAAAAATCTGGAATTCTAATTCAAATTTGTCTCATAATGCAGTTATGAAGTTGACTTGTATGGATGACACTTAGGTAAGCTTAGTTTAATTAATAATACATGGCCCAAATAATTGATACAGGTTTTATATATTAAAATCCCAACTCCAAACAAATTCAAATTCATTAGGGAATCCAACCTCCACATGTAGACTGCAATTCTGCTTCCTTTGTTCTTTGCTGGAATTATTTTATACCCTACTGTACTATTCCATGATTGTCTGTTAAAACCATGAATATAATATCCCTCATAAGAAATAAGCTTCTTAAAATAATTTACCTAAACTGTGCATTTGTGGTATCTCTTAGTCACTACTTCTCATCTAAAGGTCCAGTGTCTAAGAGGTCAACCTAGAGATCCGCAGTATGAAGGGCAATAAGAACATTTGGGGAGGGAACGGCAAGTGGATAAGCAAGACAAGGTTGTCAGAAGAAGTGGGAAATCGTACACTAGGCATAAAGAAACAGAATCAGTAGGAAAGGAAACAATACATGAGCAAGAAAAAAAATTGCAGTCATGACTTCGGAGACTCAGGAGAATTTGGGGAAAAAACAGGGACCAAGGTCATTAGGAGCAGCAGGTCAAGGACACTCTTGCATGAGAGGCCTGAGAGTATACCCGCAGGCCATGAGACAGTGCCACCCTTGGGACAGCCTGAAGACAAATAGCTTTGGAAATAAAAAGTTGGGCTTTTGGTTCTTGAAGACAATTAGCTTTGGAAATAAAAGTTGGGCTTTTTGGTCCAGAAAAATGCCTTGAAAATAATAAACACTCAGCAAAGAATTATTTTTTCTTTACCACTGAAATTAAGAAATAATACAAAGAGAACATTTCATTTTACAGTTAGGAACACTGAGAACCTGATAAATTGTGTCACTTGAGCAGTTACTTGAGAAGAGTCACGCAGCGAATTAAAATGCCAAGGAATGGTTGTCATCTATGTAAATACTATGGCTGTGTTCATTCAAAAAGAAATTTTATCTTTCTTAAAAATACTACTAAGGAAGGTTAGCACATAAAGATATAAAACAAATGGTTTATGCTTTCAAGTAGCTTTAAACCAACATTATTTTTAAAATAATGGGATGGGGCTCTGGCTGGTGAGGCTTAGTGGTTGAGTGTCGGACAGTGAATCAAAGGGTCACCAGTTCAATTCCCAGTCAGGGCACATACCTGGGTTGTGGGCAGGTCCCTAGTAAGGGGTGCGCTAGAGGCAACCACACACTGATGTTTCTCTCCCTCTCTCTAAATAAATAAATAAATAAATAAATAAATAAATAAATAAAACCTTTAAAGATAAAAATAAAGGGACGCAACAGGGGGTAGGCAGGCAAAGGAGAGCAATGGGGGGGATACTGGGACAACTGTAATTGAACAACAATAAAAAATGGAATTTTAAACATGATCATAAAGAAGATTTTAGATTGTTTACTTAAGGTAAAACTGAAATCATCCTTTGAGTTTATACTGTGAGACGGAATGACCCACAAATGGAATTTAGATAAGATCGGCCATCTTTCTAGCCCCAGACAAGAAGCTGAGTTTTGTTTTCTGTAACACGTCACCTTCTTTCCATGACAGCAGGCTTTTCTTGGTTACAGACTTCTAGAGAAAACGAAGTTGCTGCTTTCTTCTGAGAAACTTCACTCTATCTGGTGATTAGGCTGCTTGAGGTCAGGCCCCAGTATCACCTTTGTTTTGTGCTTTTCTGAATACTATCAAATTTTTTTTGAATATTATGAAATTTTTGACTACATTGTAAGTATCTAAAAACTGTATGATGAAATGGTTTAGTCATTCATGACCTGCTATCGCTGTATCATGGTGTCAAAACAAGATTGCAGGACCGTGTATCTCATGTTGTTACGATGGTTAAGTTTCCTAACAATTAATCATATTTTTTACAATGCAGTCCCACTAAAACTCAGATGTCACACTGCCTATCCCCAGAGAAATTATTACTGTTTCCTTAAAATATACCACTCTCACAGGTTACTGCTTTTCAAACCTATGCAACATAGATCACGATGTTAATGTCATGCCAGGACGCCATTTTCTGTATTAAGCAAAGCGCAGACTGCCTCCTGTGGAAGAAGGATGACAAATCACTTTCACTCCATTGCCAGCCCCAATCGATTGTCGGGGGCTGCCTGGAGTGTCCATTTTCTCACAGGCATTGTGAGGCCAAGTGTAGGCTCAGCAGGAAAGCATGCCAAGATCAATTACTGATGTCCGCATGCACACGCAGCAGAATGAGTGACAGTACATAGCCATGAGTTTTCCTGTCTGTGCAATAGAGCTTAAACTGTGCAGTCACTTTAATTATTAAGAGATAGGCATATTCTTGACAGATGAATGTCATGACAGGTACCATACACTCTAAGGATGTACCCTGACTTTCAGGAGGCTTGTTTACTGCATGTTCCAATGAAGTGACAACAGACCTCCAAGACTATCGTCATTCCCCAGGATACCATTGTTAAAGTAATTGAATGTCTGTGTTCATACTGTTGTATGCAGCATCAAGCCACTCTGAGGGTGAATTCTTATAAATGTCTTCCAGACATTTTTTTAAGTAGCTAAGAGAGAATAATTTGTTACTTTTACTTAAATGCATTCTGATTGTTCCTTGATGTCAAAAAGAAAATCCCATTTTACAAAACAAAACCCGGAAATTCAGAAAGGTCATCGTCTCCACAGCCTTCTGCTGTCCCATTCTTTCAGAATACGCTCTCCAAACAGTCCACTCAGCAACAGTGACAATGGGAATCATGTTAACTAATAATAAATGTCACAGTGCTGTACCAAATACATGTTAATTAATTAACTGATGCTTTTATAATTACTCTCTGCTTTTACCCCCAATCTTGCTCTCTGATTTCGAACCTAACCTTTGAATTCTGAGACCAATTCCTGTTTCTAACTTTGCTAGATGCCTTATTTTTAGTCTCTTGATTTTGGACCCTATTCTAGCTCCAATTAATTTGCCAAGAAGATTAAACAGAACACTAATCAGTTTACCAGAAAAAATGTTACCTTGAACGGTAACAATCCATAAATACCAAGAAAATCCTACCTCCATTAGGAATAAAAATATTTGGTAAATTCTAGAATTTTACTCATTCATGACTGGTACCAAAGAGAAAAAGCCATAAAGATAATTTAGTTAGCTTCTTATTTGAAGATATAGGCAATGTTCCCTCAGGAATTATGTAATATCATTTTGGGGATAGGAGTGAAGATTAACATGCTCGCATTAGAAAACATTCTGGAATTTTAAGTAGCAATTAAAAAAGAATAAATGACTAAGATGAATTTTGTGCTCAAGTAAAATAAAATGAACTGTAGCCTTCTAATTCTGTAATTTTAGTTCCCTTTTATACAATAAACAATTATAGTTTCTATAAACATTCTTATAATATGTGAGAACACTGAGAATCATTCTTTATCCCTCCCTCTCTATTAAGACTGCACCTAATAATTCATCAACAAGTTTTGCCAATTACACCTTTAAACTATATCACTGACATATCTATTTTTCTCCAACTTTTCTACTACCATGTAGGTGTAAGATAAAGTCAAGCCATACTAATTCTGCTAAAATAACCCCTTTATTTTCACCTGTTTCACACATTGTTCCATCATGTCCAATTCATGACTTATGACTTGCTTTTATCATATATCTATGTCATTTTCTTGCCTCATATTCACCAATAGTTCCCTGTTGTAGTCCTCATTGGGTTTCTAAACCCCTCAACTCACACTATCTCCCTTCTCTATAAGTTTTAGCTACAATGGTCTTGTAGTTCCTCAGCACCGCAAAGAGCGTGACACCCTTGAGGACTTAGTTTCTGCTGTTCCTGCAACCTGTTATGTCCCTACCCTGCCTTCTCAGCATCCTGATTCCTCCTCATCCTCCTACACTTTCAGGCATCATCTTACCTGTCACATGTTATGCGACTATATCACCTAAATTACCCCCATTTTAATCTCCTAGTAGTTTATCTAATTTGTCATAGGCGCCCAAGCCAAAAAAAAAAAAAAAAAAAACCCAAAAAACAAAAACCGTATTTGTTTACTGTTTCCCTCCACTAACCTAAAATTCTGAATGGAAAGGTACAGAAATATATTATTTACCACAGTCCAGGAAGTATCCAGCAAAATGTCTGACATGTATTAGTGATAAATACATATTTGTAGCAAATATATATTTGTAGTGAATACATATTTGTAGGAAAGAGCGAATAAGAAGGAGTCCTATGATGTACCCAACTGCTGCTACTGTTTTCGTGGTTGGCGGTGTTACTCTCATTAGTGTGGATGATGGGTCATTTGCTTATTTGTGGAAAGTTTTTACAGTTGAGCCTATTAAGTATTAGACTACTAAGTACTGAATAAATTGCCCAGTAAGTAGAGAAGCCAGGGTATAACTCACTGTCTAATGCCAACATTGTTGGTTCCAATAGTACATGATGCTGTTTTCATACTTGTCCTACAGGGAGCACACGGAAATGGGAAAACCACCGGCTGATAGCCCACAGCCTTTGATTTAAACCCTGCTTCCCCTACTCATGGACTGGGCTTCATCCTCAGGGTTCGGTTTGTGTTTTGTTTGTTTGTTTTAAATCTATCAACTGGGTCTATTAACTTCTTTTGAATTTTGACCAAAGTTGTAAATATACACATACACATAAAGCAAGGGACATATAACAAGAATTAAATGAAATCAGATTTTGCCTCTTCTCCTTCCTAATGATTACCAGCATACATTTAGTTGCTTTTGGTTGCCAAAGAGTTCATCGTCCTTTATATTGCATATTTCCAGCCGTGATATGTTTTTCTTTGCACCGTGATTGCTTAAACATAACTTCCATGAAATTCTTTATCTTTCAAAGCCTATGATAGATTTGTTTCCTATACCATTAATTCATTCAATTTGATAATTTAATACCAGTTAATGTACTAATATAAAAAAAAGCCCTTTTCAAACATTTCCCTACCAATATGGTACATCGATTCTTCATAACATTTATGCAAAAAAAACCTGGCAGCAGTGTTAAACCACATGCACTCTTGAATGCCACCCAAATTTTCAACAATTTCAATTCACTATCCAAACTGTGAGCCCCAGCAAAATGCACAGGGTACAGAAATAAAGTGGCAATTACCAAATCGCTAGAAAGAATTTTTGATCTCAACGTGTGGGATTTACACGATCAAGAAAAGAGAGATGGGAAACGGAAAGTATCTGGGTAAACAAGCATTTCAGGCTCATCTTGACCGTTATGTCAACACAGACAGATGGAAACACATATACAAACTATACCTTTTGTAAACTCATTAGTATATTTTCATAATATTGTCAAAAGAGACTTCAGAGTATTACTCTAGAACATTTTTCACTCGTAGTTAAAACTCTAATTGGGCCACTTGTGAAAGAACCATTATTCCTGATGTAAGGAACCAAACCCAGGTTTCAGCGTCCCCAGTGACTGATGAGGAAAGTTCTGCGTTCCTAACAGTGAAGACACAGACTGTAGAGTGGTCAGTTACTGTCAGCAGGAAAAGCGCATCCTACTCCTTTGTCACTTAATTGCTGTGAACACAACAAAAAGATCATTACAATACAAAGGTTCTAAAAAGCTGCTTTTCAAAAACGAAGTGCCAAGACTCTTCTCAAGGTGTAATGAAAATAACCTATAAACACAGTTTTCCACAAATTCATTTCAACTTATGTGCTTTATCTGAGGCTTCTTTTAAAAGTGTGGGGAATACAAGCATATCGTTTTAAAGTTTTGGACTTGAAAAAAAACAAAAGAAGATCCAACTTGCCCAGGATCATTAATACTTCAAAGTAAAAATAGGTTTTTTGAGTACAAGTTAGATGCAATTAGGCTTACAGACTGCATTGTAGGAAAAACATTTGGGACAAACAGTTCCACATTTAAAATTCTTTTTCTTTAAATAAATTTTTAAAAATATTTTATTTATTTTTAGAGAGAGGGGAAGTGAGAGAGAGAGAGAGAGACAGCAATGTATGTTTGCCTCTCACATGGCCCTCACTGGGGACCTGGCCCGAAACCCAGGCATATGCCCTGACTGGGAATTGAACCGGCGACCCTCTGGTTCCCAGCCCGCACACAATCCACTGAGCTACACCAGCCAGGGCCCACATTTAAAATTCTTTACAGATGATAGAAGGATTTTTACTGGTGTTGTTTCATTTGTTTTGTTTAATGAAGTGATCAAATGTTTGTTTCTATTATGAACTATCATAAGCCTATTTTAAACCTTTTAATTAGTTATGTATCATTTTATTTTTAGGAAAGACAATTTAAAGATCTCTAAGGTTACATTTAGTTAAATATAGATTCCATTTAAGACTGGAATAAACTCATTAGTATTTAGGAATAAACAGGTTTTTACCTGTGGTGACATTTAATTTACTAACTTATTTATTCTTATATAATAATAATGTTCATCAGTATTATGGAAATACTCTTCTCAGTGTTTAAGAATAAACGTGTTTTTTACCTGTGGTGACATTCAGTTTATTAACTTATTTATTCTGTTACATAATAACAATGCTGGGGTCACAATAAAATGAATTAGTTTCTTGGTTGACAATTATCTTGGAACAGTACCAAATTATGTCAACAGAAATTTCCAAGTGACAATATCTGCCACCAGATGTCTACAAGTCACTTTGAAATCCCTAGAAGGAAGATGTTAGGTAAATAACAGAATATGTTTCTTTCAAAAAGTCTTAATTAGGCCTCCTGGCATTATGAGAAGTACCACATGAAAAAATAAAATTTAATTGAATATATTGAGGTAAATTTCTTCCACTGATAAAGACTATATGAAGTTTAGATATAAACATGGTATCACACTATTCAGCTCTTTAAAAACCAGCATTTCTGATACATCATTTTAAAACCTAGTACCTAGAACTGAAATCAGAGCTATATTGTTTTCTAAGGATTGATAAAGGTGCTTGCTCAAAGAGCAGTGGTTCAAATATACTTTTTTCTTTTTTTATACTTTTTTATTCTCAACAGAGGACATTTTTCTCATTGCTTTTTAGAGAGAGAGGAAGGGGGAGAGAAAAACATCAATGCAAGAGGAAAGCATTGATTTTTTGCCTCCCATACGCACCTGGATCAGGGACCACACACACTCAGACCAGGAATAAAACCCGAAATCCAGGTACACCTGTATATGTCCTGACTGGGACCCCAACCTGCAACCTCTCGCCACGGGAGCTCGCACCAACCAACTGAACCACATTGGCCAGGGCTACTTTCATTTATTTTTAGGCCGTACAATAAAGAAAATAATCAGGAGAAAAGGAGGCAGCCGGAACATGAAGAAGTTACTCATTTATACATAATATTAGTTTTGTATTCATAACCAGTATGATAGATTTGAGCTCCCTGTATTGAATGAATCGGCAAACAAACTCAAGATAAATAAGCAAATGTTCTATTGTGAACAAAAAAAAAAGTCACTTATAGTTTATGGGTTTTTATTTTTTATTTTTTAAAGATTTTATTTATTTTTTAGAGAGAGGAGAAGGGAGGGAGAAAGCAAGGGAGAAACAGCAATGTATGGTTGCCTCTCACATGGCCCTCACGGGGACCTGGCCCGCAACCCAGGCATGTGCCCTGACTGGGAATCGAACCAGGACTGCTTGGTTCCCAGCCCACGCTGAATCCACTGAGCTACACCAGCCAGGGCAGTTTATGGGTTTTTAAAAATTGTTTCTGAGAATAAGGTTATTTCAGACTTGTTTTAAATTCCATTTTTATTGGTCTCCATGTTAAACTTTATAAAAATGGTCATTAATAAATGAAATTAACATGAATTAATAGAGTTATACATTGATTTGGGGTGATTTATTTGTCCTTTGCTGAAAAATATTTTTAGCCTAAAACTCTGTAAAATGCTAATGAGAAAATTCTATTTTTGAGTAGAAGCTCCAATTCAGAAAAAAAAACTTCAGTAAAACATGGTTCATAAAGAAATATTTCAATATGTAGTTAAAGTGCTAATATGACCTATGCTACCGATAGATTGGAAAAAATCTGAATCAATATTAGGAGAGCAGTTTAAAAATATGGCTTATCAACATGATAGATTATTAAGTAGCCGTTAAATAACCAGAAACAAATTCATTTTGATGCAAAGGTATGTCATTCATGAGTAAATACAGTAAATATAGATAGCATATGCAGTATGCAAAATATATGCGTGTATGATATGTAAATATTTGGTAAGTCATTTGAGATATGCTTTTTAATTCTTGGTATCTTGTTGCTACAGGCCAGAGCATTGTTTCTTAAAGAGGGAAAGGAACAAGCCATTGAAAACAATGACGACAAAAACAGCCTTCAGCTTATTCTCCAAGTTAGGATTTCAGGAAACATTAGCTATGAAAATTTCTGTTTCCTTATGCAAGAGCAAGGTTTTTATTGTTCGTGTTCTTGTTTTTATATGCTGGGAAAAGAGGATTTAGGATTTGCAGCTATATGGCGTGGATTAGTCGGAACCTAGAGTTTTATTTTGTTTTTTTTTTTCAAGGCCGTAGATTTGGAAGAGTTCAGGTTTTTTATGAGGACAGTTTTAGGACAACAGGAATATTAACCAACCAAAAAAAACCTCTTCCAAATATGGGGAGAGGAGTCTGTTCACAGGGGCGGGTGGGCACAAGCAGAGGGGGCCCGAACTCTCACTGGTGCCCGGGACTGACACTGGAGGAACGCCACCCACAGAGCCCTGGGGACACTGCTCAGAAGGCCCAGGGCAGTTTCAATAATGTTTTTAGCTAGAATCTAAATTTAGAATTTAACATGCATCGTTACTTCCCTCTAGAGATATTTTTTTCATAACAATATACGCTCTCCCTTCCAGTGTACTGCAATGAATAAAACTAGTAAGATCGTAAGTCTGAGATTAGAACCACACTTAGGTGGTCATTAACAGAAGAAATGGTAAAATATAGAGACTCAAAATAGTCTCTTTGGTAAAGTTTATAAAGCCTAATCATTTGGAATCATGAAGTTAGGGTAGCTTGAATTGTAATGTATTGAATAACAATTTTAAGATGATGCACTCTTGCAAATAGTATTTTATTTGTCACTTGTGTGACAGGAGCTGATAAGTTATTTCTCACTATCCCAATCATTAGTGCATGAAGAATTTGCAAAGGTGAAACTCCATTAGGTTGCATAAGTATTATGTAGACCACACTTAAAACAATTACATTCTAAGGCAAAGATAAAGTTTAAATGTGTAAGAGTAATTAACAAAAAGGAATGCAACAGCTTCAAAAACCTTTAAATGACTTATTTAAAACATAATTATAATTATGAAGCTCAGCTTAGGGAAAACTAATAGCCATTACCCTTAACATAAAGGGATAAAAGAGTTAATAATACATTAAACTAACATATTAAACAGAAAGCCAGCCTTCTGCAAGAAGGCCAAGCATAGAGAGGTCAGGCAAAGTCATGTACTGTGCGACTGGCTATAGGAAAGAATAGCTTTCTGATATTGAGGACAAAACTTGAACCGTTTGGATAAGATGTGAGAGTTGAGCAGGAAGATAATGAAGTTGGTTATCCACACCTAGGAAGTAAAACCGAAGGGCAAACAGTGACCAACAGCATTATCTACATGACATCCATGGATGCTATGAACAAAAAGTAGGAAGTGAAGAATGGAAGAATAAAGCACGTGTTCCCTTGCCTTCAAGCTCCCGACTGCCTTGTTAATGACGGTTACCTATCCCATGTTTAACTGCAGTCAGCGACAGTTTATGCTGCTGGTTTAGCCTCCGCCTTCAGTGGCGCGCTAGTCCTTCACTGAACTAGTAATAGTCACATGACTAGTAATAGTTTGATTTTCCAGAATGAATTACACCAAATTATGTCAGCCAGTACAATTTTCCTCTCTTGCTTCTAGGTTAAATGTGTTGTCAAGAAACTGATAAAATGACCTGCCTCTTCCAGCTGGAGAAAGGGCTCAGGAATAGACTCTGGTAAAAGCAGGCAGGCGGTATGGACAACCTACAAGATGACTCAGCTCTGTCCTCAAGGGACTTTAAAGCTTTAATGGCAGAGGGACGGCACAGTTACATTCATCTGTTCTTTCCTATTTCCCAACTATTTTAAACTGCCATTATTTTTCCTTTTGCCCCACTTTTCACATTCTTTCAATACAATTTTATGCACTATTGTGCCTTTTAGTAACAGGAGAAAGACAAGCTAGATATTTATGAAAAGAAAGAATTCTAAGTTGGAGTACAGTTCTAGAAAAGATGAAATAATTTTGATGAATAGAAAATTGCAAGGAAAAGAAGATATCAGTGTAAACTTATCTTGATAGCTATTATTTTTTAATTCCCCAAAACCTTTAATGACAAGAATGTAAAAATAAGTGTTAATTATATTTTTAACAGATGGTGTTTATACTTAGCAGATATTTTATATAAAATTATGACACAAGAAAGTTATAGTCATATGTGTCATTTGTACTATAAAGAACATTAGGGGACTTGGGAAAATCAGTATGTACACTATTTTATACCACTGGTATGGAATTGGTACATATGGAGTCATTTTACTGTTCTATCATTTGTCTTTTATCTGGATGTTTATGATATCTCATTAGCCAGATTTGTGATCTGTTTAAGTTATGTCTTTGATCAGGAAATCATATCCTTGGAATGTTAAGTTTTAAAACGATGAAGGATATGAAGTAGTTTCCAGAAATGTATTTTGGCAAATAGCCAGGGATACTTGTCTTTAAGCTTTTCTGTCTGAACTATAAATGCACTTGAAGTTCAGAGAAAACAGAAATAAACATAAAGTGGATTATTCAGGGAAACCTTCAAATTATATAAATAGCTTTTTTTGAGACTTTGAGAAAAGACAGTATTTAACTAGGTTGACAAGCAAAGGGTCATGGGGCAAGAAACAAGGCATAGTGATAGAAGAGGAAGGAAAAGGAAATACGAGAAGTGCCGTACATGCCTTCCTGATGAGGAGAGAGTTCCTACTGAAGAATGTTGGGCAGTAATTTTGTGTACATCTGTGTGTGTGCACGTGTGCATGTGTAGGACTGTAATGTGAAAAATACTTCTATTAGCATGCACTTATTTCACCATCCAAAGCTTTAGGAAGTAGAGAAAATATATATAATTCCCTTTTCCAAAAACAAGTGTGCAGTCCAGAGACATCCTTGAGTTTTAATTTTTCTACTAAATGGGAATAATCTATTAAATGATTGACCATAAACTCATCTCATGTCCTTTCATACGCCCAACAGGTATCTACAAAGCTGATACTATGTGCCAGGCACTGTTCTAGGTACTTAGAATCATTTAGCAATAGAACGAGGGTTGATATAAAAATATCAACCCTTGCAAAGCTTATATTTTACAGTAGAAGACAAACTGCAAACACAATAAAAAGTAAAGTATATGGTGTGCTAGGCGAGTGTGTTAGAGTAAAGATCGCAGGAAAGGGGACATTTGAAAGACAAGTTGACTAGAACCCATTGCACTTTTAAATGGGTTTAGTAAGGTGAGCCTTTTTGAGAAAAGCCCATCCAGATACCTGAAGGATGATAGTACCTGCAGAGAGAAGGGCCAGGATAAAGCCCTAAATCGCAAATTCACCTGGCATATTGAAAGGATGACAAGGAGGGCAGGTGACTGTTGTAGAAGCTCGGTGAGAAATACTGTGGGAAGATAGAAGGGCGACAAGGGAGGAAGGTGGCTCATGCAGTGATTCACAGTCATTAAAAAGACGCTCTTTTACTCAGTAAAAAGTAGAACCATAGGAGGACTTTGAGCAGAGGGATAACGGGATCTGCCCTAGGGAGACAGGCATTAACTAATGTAGACAGGAGATGACGGAGACTCACTGGCTAAGAGCCACAGAGGTCATGAGAAGTGAACAGATTAGGATATACCATAGTTTAAAGGTATGCCCAAAGAGTCATTTAAACAATTAGATGGAGAGTTTGAGAAAAAAAAAAGAGTCAAGTATAATGCCCAAATTTGGCCTGGGTAAATGTAATAATGGAGTTAGGATAAACTAAGATATAGAAGATTGGGGTTAAACGTATTTGTAGAAAAATAAGAAAATTTCATATTTATCTTGCAGATGTTCCAATGAAGATATGACTCTGGAGTTCAACAGAGCAATATAGTCTGCAGATAAAAATTCTGAACCATACATTGTCACGGTATTTGGGGATCTAAGAGGAAGCGAGGTCATAAAAGGAGTTTGTACAGATAGAGAAGAGTAGAGGCCCAAGGACTCAGCCCTGGAACCCTCCAAAGAGGAGGAGTTTGGGAGAACAGAAATCTGCCAATTTGCCTGAAAAGGATTTATTGATGAATTTGGAGAAAATTCAAAAAATGTGTTGTCCTGACAACACAATTAGTGTGTGTGTGTGTGTGTGTGTGTGTGTATACACATATCTCAAAAAAAGGGCTGTGAGCAACCATCAAATGCAGCTGTTGTCTCCTGAGAACTGACCACTGAATTTAACAACAGGAGACTTTTTTATAAGCTTCTTTAGGGCAGGGCTATGTATGTATGTGTGTGTGTGCGCACGTGTGTAGGTATTCACTCATACTATAATCCAGTAGAGTTTGAAAGAGTCCAAGTGAAGAACTCCTTTCATCTCAAAAACTGAGTCTCTGGGTAAGGTGCTATCAGAATACAGGGAAGTTCAATTAATTAGACCATGCAAACTTTAAATCATGAAAAACAGTAAATAGGTGTTGTCTGAACGTGTGTTGGTACTTATGGCCCTTTATTTTTTTCTTTCTTTCCTTTTTTTTTTTTAAGATCTTATTTATTTTTAGACAGAAGGGAAGGGGGAGAGAAAGAGAGGGAGAGAAACATCAGTGTGTGGTTGCCTCTCACGTGGCCCCCACTGGGGACCTGGCCCACAACCCAGGCATGTGCCCTGACTGGGAATCGAACTGGCGACCCTTTGGTTCGCAGCCCGCACTCAATCCACTGAGCTACACCAGCCAGGGCTCTTTCTTTCCTTTTAAATAAAATATTTAGTGTTTCAAGATAGATTGGAAGCCAATAAAAATATGATGGAAAAAAATTTAGGTGACTGTTCAATATAGGCAAGTGCCTGTGGTAACACTTTGATGAAGAAATAATGATGCTACGTGCGAATAGTATAAAAGACGTGCATTGGAAAATCGGATGACTAATGGTGCCAATAAAATATTAGAGTCACTTATACTAATGCAATGAATGCCTTCAAGTTAATTTTTAAATTTTAAATCAAGTTAGTTAAATAATGTGAGACACATCATATTTTTTGCATTAGTTAGCTAAGTGGAGAACTGACATAAAAGCAGGCAAAGCTCCAACTCTCTCCTGTAGTCTGGCTAACCCCCATGCACCGAGGGGATCTCCTCAGCACCAGGGATGAAAGAAGGCAGATGCCCTAAAATGGATGCTGACGCTTCCGATACCTCGGAGGACGGAACTGACTTCCAGAACACAGCAGAACAAGAACCACCCTCACGGGCCTTTCCAGAACTCTATGCAGTCTGTTTGAACTTAGCAATGTTTACCATGAAGTGTTATTTAAAATAAAAAGAGTGCAGGCGCAAGAAGGCAAAATAACAGGAAAAACCAATGACTAAGAATATAACATCAATGCAAAGAAAAATTAGAAATTAAAATCAAGCTTGAAAGACAAGTAGTGGGAACACAACATTCTTACCATATTAGTTTGCACCAAAACAAAATTAAAAATAAAAAGTACAGAAATAAGACTTGGAGGTTTTGTAATTAAAAGGAACATCTCTTTGCATGAGATGAAACATCATGAGGAGGATACAACCATCCATGGTTGAGCCCATAACCGGCTGAGGCAGCAGATTGCCCGGGCCTCAGTCTCTCCCAGGACAGTGGGAATAATTAATATACCTTATGAGGGTCACGGGAGGAAAAAAATCACCCCGTAGATCTTTAAGTAGACACTTGAAAATTTTACCCTTTTAATATTCAAAGATTGCATATTCCTGCCTACTTAGCCTCTCCATGTGGTCAATGGGTAATGAATGGAAGTGATGAGGATGTTGACAATTTTAACCCTTTTCCATGAAGAAGCTGATGACCTTTCACTCTTGCCCTCCCCTGGGGTTGGGTGCGGTCTTGGTGCTGAGAGCCAGCTTTCACATACAGAATGTGCCCATAATTTAAAGGGAGGGAGTGACACAGACAAGAACCTGAGGTGCTACAGGTCATGGGGGCAGAGCTGCTTCCCCACCCTGGAAGGCACACAACGCACACTGTTACATCTGGCTGAAGCATTGTTAGTTTCCTTGTTACTGTCGTTCAGCATATACCCTCACCTATTCACGTATAGGTTCTGCATAATTTCCAGCATGTAAAGTATACACCAACTTTCCATTTAGTGCAATATACATTCAGCAAACATTTAATATGTGCAAGATTATTCGGTATCTTCAACAGTCCTTAAAATTTTTAGCAATTTTTACATATGCATATTTAATTTCTGCAAGTGCCAATGAAGAAACATGGATAACATTATTTTCTTAGCTAGCTTACACTACCAGATTTCATAAAAGCAGTAAAGCAGCCTCAACTGAACGCTCATCTCTACTGAAAGCCTTAGGAATTCCCCAATGATAGATGTTTTTCATGCCAAGAAAGGGACTTTTTTAGGGTTTTAATGTCTGCTGTGCCGAGTTCATTGCCGACACATCAAATCATTTGGCAATAGGAAATATAAAATTAGTGAATTTGCAAATGACATTAATGATAGAGGAAATGACTGAAGATAAATGTGTTCAATGGAAACACATATAAATGAGGCCAGTAGTTCTGTCTATGCAGATCCATAATAAAATACAGGAATTGTAAGAAAACATTAATATCATTGCAGTAATCAAATGCCTGACATCAATTCTTATAAAAATGAAGTTTGACAAAAGGCAGATACCCTCCTTCATAGATAAAATGCTTCCTGAGGTATTTTCATTCATTTTACATGTATCTGCTATGTATTAGTCAACACGTTAAATGTTTAAAACCATTTGTTTTATACCTGTTTAGTAAACAAATTTTGCCACCTTATCTGACAGTTAAACTGATAATATTATTGTTGCAATATAATGCCTTGCTATTTAAATTTCTTCAATTTGTTTAGTGCTCAGTAATCTGAGAATTATTGTTCTTTCAGTAGAATTGAAATTTTTTTTTAGCATACTACAATATGTCTTGATTAAATTGCATATTTTGAAATCTTCATAATTGATTCCTGTTTTCTCTCTATGGATCATCCGCTGACATTTTACAGCAGCAGCTTTTGCAGATGCCTGGCCACTGGGTGCGGGGCCCAGGCTTTCAGAAGGAAAACAAACACTCTCTGTTCTACTGCGACTCAGGACCACACCTGAAGAAAATGCACAATGTGACGCTGCTCTTGCTTTACTGAACAGTATTTCTCTGGTCCTGCTGCCATGACAGGAGCAGACCACACGTGGGGGTAAATCTGGCCAGGGCTTCATATTCAACGCATTCTTCCTCAATAACTGACCATACTTAAAGGCAAACTTAAAATAGTTCCCCAAGTTTCAATAGTCTCAGAATAGTTCTTTCTTTTTTTATTGCTGTTCAAGTACAGTTGTCTTCATTCCCCCCCACCATTCCCGCACCACAGCCATCCCCCACGTCCTACCCTTGCCCCTTGAATAGTTCTTAATAGCCACAAAATCCTCTTAACCTTTTCTAGAATGAGAATGTCCCCTTCACAGTCCGGAGAACTCATTTCTTCTCAGTCTCAGCTCAGTTGTCACCTCCCCTGAAAGGTATCTCAGCCTAGAGGTAAACACTCCTTCTTCTGTGACTTTAGAGATTTTAAAGCTTAGTTTAACCTGTGAATCTCTACCACCTTCGATGTGAATTTTATGCAAATATTATTTGTAAATTTAATATTCTATTTTCCACATTTAGGACGGTTACAAACTCATGCTAGGCTCTCAACATATGTTAACATAGTAAAAAAGAATAAAGATATTACCTATGAAAAGCTCACAATTCACTTATACCAACAATTGCATACCTTTAGATAATATTAGAATACAGAAAAAGTATTTCTAGAAATACCCTCTCAAAAACATGAGACCAATTTTAAAGAAGCCCTGTAAAAAACCTAATCTGAAGAATTCTGTTAAAAGTCAGAATGGCAATACTTGTGTACAGCTTACTGCTAACACATTCTTCCAAAAAGCCACCTGGGAACTGCCGTTAAGCATGACTTTCCCTCAAGTTCCCGCCATTAGACATGAGCTCATAAAGTCCAAGTGCAAGGCTTTTAAGGGCCATATTCTTTAACAAGGGAACACAGTGCTTCATAACCATATTAGGGATTACCAGGGGATAAATCAAGTCACTGTTACAGTACTTTGTTTTTTGAGGGAAATCAGCAGATTTCAAAGTATGACACGGAAAGCTACTGCCTCAGTAGCATTAGTTGTTAATATAGCCTAGGATATTTTAAGGCCTATTTCACATGGATATATTCACATATGCAGTGCTTCTACATGTTTTAAAATTACACTGAGAAAGAAAAATCAACGTCTTGTAAAAAGCTATTTTCTTAGTGGAGAGAGGGAAAATTTCAAGGAAAGTGAGTTCATGTGAGTCACGTGACTGTCAGGCTTAACTTGGTACACGGCTTAGGGATCCTATAGCAGAAATTCAGATACTGTCAAAAGACAACAGTGATTGTTTAACTCAGCACGGAAAAACGCTGTCCTTGGTCTACTCAAGTCTTCACTCACACGGAGAATAAAGCATGCAAGGTCTGTCCGGAAAGTTTCCAGCCACGCACTATGGAAAAAAAGACACTTATTGAACAAGATGCAAGATACAAGAAACACTGTACATAGGACAGTAATGTCTTTAAAGCAGGCACCTTGGGACCTCACACACTTCTCCCAATCGCTATCAGCCGCCCCATCATATTTTCCTGAATCTCATCGACAGTCTCAAATCACTTCCCTTTCAAAGGTGATTTTAGTTTTGGGAAAAGCCAGAAGCTGCGGGGGGCCCAACTGGGGCTGCAGGGAGGCCGAGGTGCCTGGGTGATTTGATGTTTCATCAAAAAGTCTGCACGTGCCTGGCTGGTGTAGTTCAGTGGATTGAGCGCGGGCTGGGAACCAGACGGTCCCGGTTCGATTCCCGGTCAGGGCACATGCCTGGGTTGTGGGCCAGGTCCCCTATGAGGGCCATTTGAGAGGCAACCATACATTGCTGTTTCTCTCCCTCTCTGTCTCCCTCCCTTCTCCTCTCTCTAAAAATAAATAATAAAAAAAAAGTCTGCACGAGACGTGATGTATAAGCAGGCGTGTTGTTGTGATGAGGCTTTTAATCAGCAGGTGCCCATAGCTGCAGTCTTCTGAACCATCTGAACAGTTTCTGGAGAGGAATAAAAATTAATGCAAAATTTGTCCTACTCGCTCAGTAATTTTGAATGCAGCAGCCACACAGTATACATGCTCACTCAACAATGTATACTTCCCCCTCTGACTAGCACAGTGAAGTCATCATCGTTCACGCATGTGCATTCCAGTCCACTCTCCTTGGCTGTCAGGTTACATTGATGTCGTGCAAACCATTCTTGTTATATTAATGACTGGATTTTTTCCGGACAGACCTCTCTCTCTCCTCTCTCTCTCTCTCTCTCTCTCTCTCTCTCTCTATATATATATATATATATATATATATATATATATATATATAAAATACTGAAATGGTCTCTTAATAAAAGCCCTCTATTAAAATGTTAATATAACTTTTTAGCACACAATACTCATATTTACTATCTAACAAAGGCAAGATTAGATTTAAATTAAGATATTAAGAAAAAAATTGGGCAGAAAAGTAAAAGCGATTAAAATTGCTTTACGATGGAGCTTGTACTTCAATTTAGAGTATTTCTTGGAGTACAAGATCACTCTGCATCTTCCAGTCTGAGAAGACTTCACACAGCTAATGTTCTGTCAAGAGAGGCAAGGCACATCTCACTACCGATACTTTCAGTCCCAGCAACCTTTGCATCCTTTGGATGTGGTGGACTAAATTAAGATCTCCTGCCAGCTGGGCCAAATGTCATATCTAGGATAAGATCTGGGGGCATGTAGCTAAGAGTCATTATAATATATTCTTCATCACTGAAGGCCACAGGAGTAATATTTTTAAAATCATTTGATTTTTTCTCTTGTCTTTTTATATTTTAGTTTATTTTTTAAGTTTTAATTATAATTTACCTTCAGTATTATTTTATATTGGTTTCAGGGATACATTATACAATCCTGTACTTTACAAAGTGTTCCCCTTGATAATGTCCAGCACCCACACATCACCATACATAGTTATTACAATAGGTTATAATATTCCCTATGCTATATTTTACGTACTCATGACTATTCTTTTTTTTTTTTATAAAGATTTTATTTATTTATTTTCAGAGAAAGGAGAAGGGAGGGAGACAGAGAGGGAGAGAAACAGCAATGCATGGTTGCCTCTCACATTGCCCTCACTGGGGACCTGGCCCGCAACCCAGGCATGTGCCCCAACTGGGAATCGAACTAGGACCCTCTGGTTCCCAGCCCACGCTGAATCCACTGAGCTACACCAGCCGGGCTCATGACTATTCTTTAATTGACAATTTGTACTTAATCCCTTCACCTCTTTCACCCAGTCTGCAGACACTCCTCCCCTCTTGCACTCACCAGTCTGATCTCAGTGTTTATGAGTTTATTTCAATTTTGTTTGTTCATTTATTTTGTTCTATGAGAGGTAATATTGGTGTTAAATCTTGCTCTACGCAATGCAGACAATATCAAATTGAGAAGTCCATTAGGAAATTATAAACAGGCAAATATACTCTGTTCCTGTGTTCTCTTATAGTTCAAACTGAATTAAAACTTCCAAAAAGGTAAGCTGATGTAGGAATCCAAGGACACCTTCCAAGTATCTTCCCCCAAACTAGTTTCCCCAAAACTAGTAGTAGCAACTTTGCTTTGTTTGCCATGGCAACAGGCTGTTAATTATGTTGTGGCTCAATTACAGCATTACTTCTAATCAGTTAACAACAGTAAAACCTCCAAAGCATACATATACAAGTACATATAACACACATGTGCAATACACATGGCACATATTTAAACCACACACAGACAATAGCTTAAGGTTTCAAATTAACCCCATTATTCAAGCTGCTTCATATATATCTATATATTTATATATAAATATAAGTATATAAAAATAAAGTATGTATTTACATATATTTATATGCACATGCATATAAATACATGTAAATGTATGTAAATATTTGCACATATATGTAAAGAAATATATCCACATGTATATGTCAATATATTTGTTTATATAAATGTATATTTATATATAATTTTTAAAGAATTTTAACATCATTTTTTAAAGCATTACATTTAATATAGCGGAATTAGAGCAAATAATGTGAAGTCAGTAATTTTCTCAGAAGCAGTTCTAGGACCCTGCCCAACTCCTAAATGCCAATCTCATAGTTAAAACAGTATTAAAGCTGCCAAGTCAGCAGTCTCTCATTCCACTTCGTCTTCTGTTCAGAGACAAGAAAAATTGTGTCGTGTCTGAGGTAATACATAAGTGTTACTCAGGAATTATTTAGCCAGTCTTGCAAACACAATATGTCTCATTTAAATACACACATTTCTATTCATCCCCAGAGGATACTGGAATGATCACCTGTTCTATGAAATTCCAATCATTCAATTTTTTAAAAAACTGTAAACTTACTTTCCAGACTATGAGACACTCAGAATCTAGAGTTCTTTTCCCAATTCTAGAATACTTACCCCGATGGGAACAAAAAGAATAAAACCAGTTTTAGTGTAATTCTACCGTTTACAGTTGTTGGCAGCAAAAATCAGCAGTCACGTAGGCTGACAAAGATAGGAACGACACATACACTTACTTTGAAACAAAAGCTACCTACTTCCTAAAGTTGTGTCTCTCTAGGGATCAAGGACCTTAAAAGTTCACCTAGATAATTTCCTATTTTACACTATACAATAAATCCACTTATCTATGATTCTTTACTAAACAAAATGAAAAAAATGAATCTTATTTTGTACAGTTTACCTGGTATTTTTTTAAAAAGATTTTATTTATTCATTCTTAGAGGGGAAGGGAGGGAGAAAGAGAGGGGGAAAGACACCGATGTGGGGGAGATACACCGATCAGTTGCTTCTCACACAACCCCAAACTGGGACCTGGGATGGGCTCTGACCGGGAATTGAACTGGCGACCTTTGGGTTTGCAGGCGGGCACTAAATCCACTGAGCCACACCAGCCAGGGCTGTTTTTTTTGTTTTTTTTTTTAATAATGGAAAAGCACTGAATGTCTTACAATATGACACTTCAGCTCAGTTAAATATCTAAGTCATGGGCAATGAAAACACTAAAATGTGAAGGGTACCTTGTTCTCTGACAGTAAGAGAATGTAATGAAAAAAAATCCAATGGGATAAAATCATTTAAAAAGTGGGTAAAATAAATGCAATGATGTCACATTGGTTTCCATTACCTATGTTTATATAACTGGTACAAAATAATAGAGATGGCATAGCATGTACTTGATAAATCAGAATAAGTTGCCACTCCCTCATACCCATTCAAGAGATGGGAACCTGAAAGAAGACACCCATTTGCGTTGACTGTAGACATAGCCCTTTCTTTTTGGTGATTAGAAAGATTCTGTTCATCCTGGCTGGTGCTGCTCAGAGGATTGAGTGCGGGCCTGCAAACCAAAGGGTCGCCGGGTTCGATTCCCAGCCAGGACACATGCCTAGGTTGCCAGCCTGGTCCCCAGTTGGGGGCACGTGAGAGCAACCACACATTGATGTTTCTCTACCTCTCTTTCTCCTTCCCTTCCCCCCTCTCTAAAAATAAATAAATAAAATCTTTAAAAAAATGAAAGATTCTGTTCCAAAGGAGGTATCACAGAGCATTATTAGTTATGTCAAATAGGTGCTTCTTCTAATACCTTGGTTCAGTGCTCAACCAGATGAAAATAGTATTTGTTATTTATTTTCCTTATGGTCTATTTTTTAATAGTTTATTTTATTGTATTTTTTCCATTACCATTCATCCCCCTTATACTCTTCCACCTTCACCGCACCCCCACCGCAATCACCACACTGGTTAGTGCACATGGCATATACTTTTACTCCAATTGCTGTGGAAATTTTTGTAAATAGCTTCCTTTTTTATTTACAATGCTGTTCCTATTTAAAATCAATACAGGTATCAGAAAACTGGTCTATTTTTTAATATAGGTAATTTCTTAACCAGGTTTAGAAATTTATCAGTTTTAAGAAAATAACTTGGCATATCTAAGAAAACAAAGAATGGGTTTTTAATAAAACAAAGGAGGATTTATACTGCTTTGTAAAGTGTAGCGGGAGAAATTGCTTGGACTTATATTATTTAGTTTACACTAGAATGCAAGCCTAGAAGTGTAAGAGTTCTCTTTCATTCACTGATGCATTCCAAGCTCCTGGAAAAATGACTTGTACATTGTAGGTGCTCAATATTATTTGTTCAATAAATATAGTTTGACTTTGCTATTCTTTTACCTAAAGCAAAGATGCTATACTAATGCACTCAACTGCATTTTTCTCCTTTCTTTATATACACTTCTAAAAAATAAATTTAAACAATGAGTAGTAAATGGACTAAAGAAAAAAGCAGGGAAAATAAGAAAGCTGTTCCTATAAGCATCACTGACTATGGAGTGCCACTCCCTTACTAAGCTGCTGGGTGGGCCCCAGAGGTCACTACATTTTGCTCAAATTGAATGCAGGTTATATTATTTTTCACTTCATTTTGTCGCTGTACCTGAAATATTGTCTGATAGATATTTATTTGGATTTATGAATGCCATTGTTATAGATACAAATAGCTCAAAAGGGTAGGAGTAGTTAATAAAGTAGCTTAATCAGATTATTTAGAACCAAAAATGTATCTGCTATCGCTTTAATGAAATAGATAAAAGGCTTTGTTCCAAGAGAAATATAAGCTATTTTAGAACATTCTGGTTAGGAAGTCAGTCAGGAAAACACAAGGCAATTGATTCAGTTGCATCTTGAGATTGTGGGAAATGCTCCAGGAAACAGAATAGAGGTGCAAAGGGAGAAAAGAAATGATGAGCATTCTGTTTTTGAAATTTCCTATAATCACCCCAGGACCCGACACTGGGCAGGAAAGCCTTTTGTTTGTGCTTTTCCCCTGGCGCCCTCTGGCTTTCTGTTTTTGGAGGAGCAACAGCAACGAGAGCAGAAATGTGCGTGATTTGAGGACATGCCGGTGGCCTAATTTTTCATTATTTGAAAAAGTGTATATTGACAATGGAAGGACCTATTACCATCAGTATTTAGCTACTTATTCATAAAGGGAAGGGGTGCTGAAGGAACTAGACATTGAGCATAAGAAACTGGGGAGTATGGGCCTGCTTCCTTCACCAAAAAGCTGCAGCTTCACACTCCAGGGGGTGACAGCATCGATAAAGTTTAGGAGGAACCCCCTTCTCCCTGCATGGGTCTCAGGAAATTCTTTTCCTTTCGACACAGCAAGAACCCCACTCCCACGGATAACAGACCATTTCACAGTATATCTGTGCTAGATTGTTTTACACATAAACAGAAACCACAGCAGTAGTTTCTCTTCAGATCGAATTATCCATCTAAAATGTTTCCATAACATCATGTGCCTCGTTGTTTCTACAGGAAAAATGTTTTCTCACTTCCTCAGTGAATTACCGTGTTACTTTGGGAACATTAGAATTTAAAATAGCAGATGTCAACATTGAAAAAGTAGCCCAATGCAAGGCAATATAAAGTATTACAATTGCTTTACAATGTAAATGTTAGATGGAGCACATCACTATCAAAGTGCAGTAAATAATTTCAAAATTAAGACTGAGTAGAGTGGATTTACTGACTAAGACAATGAGAAGTACAGCTTTATAAATACAGGTCATATTTAATAAGCAGAAAAAAAGAGGGGAAGAGCAGAGAGAGAGACACAAATAGTATTCCAAAAAAAGAGATCAGCCCGGCTGGTGTAGCTCAGTGGATTGAGCGCGGGCTGGGAATCAGGGGGTCCCGGTTCGATTCTCAGTCGGGGCACATGCCTGGGTTGCAGGCCAGGTCCCCAATGAGGGCCATGTGAGAGGAAACCATACATTGAAAAAAAAAAAAGAAAAAAGAAAAAAGAGAGATCAATCCACTGCAAAACAGGAATTGTGTGATAATGGCTGTCTGCCTTCAACTTTCTCCCCATGAAGAACACTGATAAATTAAACTTAACAGAGCCATTATAATACATGTTGATGACACAGTGGTTCCAAAGCGCTGAAAGATGAAAGCATGGGATTAACTGAAAGAGCTGTCTTGAACAATATAACATGCCTTCCTTTGTTTCTCCTTCAGACAAGTCACATCCTGAAACTGAAGGATGCCTCTATTATGAGCCACAGAAACCTGATGTTAATAGCACGAGCTGATGAATAAATTAAGATAGAGTTGTTAAGTAATAACAGCTAATAACTAAAAATGCAGTTTACAGATTTAAAAGAAATTAGAAGACAATGTGAGTGAAGAAAGACCAATACTTTCACAATCCTTAAAAACAGATTTGATAGCTGACAGTATTCCTACATGGAAGGTTTCACAAAAATAACTTGAAAAAATTTTGAAAACCCTTCCAGGAGTTATTACTAACCAGTATTGTTTAAGTTATGGTGATGATTAATATCATATGTCAACTTGGCTATGCCACTGTGTCCAGCTGTTTGCCAAACATCAGTCTAGATGTTGCTGCGAAGGTATGTTTTACTCAGATAAGATTTAACACGTAAAGCAGTTGATTTTCAGTAAAGCAGATTATTCTTCATATTGTGGGTAGGCTTTATCCAATGAATTGAAGGCCTTAGGATCTAAGATGGAAGTTCCCTGAGAAGAAAACTCGCATCAAGACTACAGCAGAGAAACCCCGCTGCCCTGAATAATTCTGACCAACACGGCAATGTCAACTCTCAGTTGGGCTGACCATCAGCTAGGGCGCCCCACAGATTTCACACACGCCTCCCTGGACAGACGTGCGTGCTAATTCCTTAAAATCTCTCTCTCTCTCTCTCATTGCACTCCTTCCTTCTCTCTCTCTCTCTGTATTCTTAGGTAGCCAACAAAACAAGTTTTACTTCTTGAGTAAACTTACAACTCATTCCAATTACTGGTTGATTATTGTAAGGTGGAGATTTGTCATGCGAACTGAATACCAATAACACCAGACATCTATTTCTCACTGATTTAGAGAATAAAACTTTGACATACACACAAAGTCACTGTACAATTACATAAAAGAATCTCTAACAGTATTTCTTAGGCTGTGAACTACAGTCCTCCCATATGATCCATGTCAGAATCACCTGAAGTATCTACTAAAAAGCAGGTTCTTGAATCACCTTAGCCTTACTGAAGTAAATCTTTTGGAAGAAACTTAAAAATTTATTGATTTGACCAACAGCAACCCAGGGCATTCTTATGGTCCCTAAAGTTTGAAAACCACTGACCTTCAAAAGTTCTGAAATGTAGCTGAAAATGCAATTTAAACTACAAAATGATAAAAATATATTTAAATAATCATTAAGTTTATTATACAAATATTAGGGCTGTACAAATGTTTTTATAATAAGTGCAAGTTGTTTAAAATTTCAATGCAGTGGATTATTTTATAAATGTGAATGACACCTTATACTTTAGACATTATCATGCAAATGTTTTGGTAATTTAAAATACAATTGGAAATACAGTTTTTATTTATCTTTATATAGAACATACACTGACAATCCTAAAAACATTTCATTCCCCCTAAATTTGATTGCAATATTTGAAGGCTTCTATATGACCATTTATAAAATTACTGTTTATGTATATATATGCACTTTCTCCTCAATGCATATATATACATAAACAATAATACAGAAACAGATAAAAGTAAATTCCAGACATCCTAATATTATCTTGGAATGATTCTTTTCTCACTTAAAACCTGGAAAAGTGCCTTGATTAAAGTGCAGACTCAAGAATTATTTGACTCAGTTACATTTCCTCCTTTGATCATGTGACATGTCATCAGCACCTGGACCTGTGCGTCTCCATCCTCAGCCCTAGGGACAAACAGATGACTTGCAAGGAGAGAAGGGAAACAGGAGGTTATCTCAGTGAACTAGCTGCCTGGGCACCGCGTCCCGAAACGCGCCCTTTCTTACTCTGCTGTGTCAGAGCGGTAGAGTTTTCATGTATTAGAAGTCCAACCAGTTATGTCGGGTTACCCCAAGACTCACACCCCAAATTTCCAGAGTTATGTATGAATGGAGAATGAGAACAAAAGGGTTTCAAGTAACTTTCCCAAATTCTGCAAACCTACATTCACCTCTGTCTTTATACTGTAAAAGGCCATGCATTAGGTACTATTCAAACTCAGCACTCGGCTGTTTCACAGAACACAAAAGGCTGACTCCGTGGGAGAATCCGGGATGGCACCGAGCAGGCCTGCCTCATGGAGTCAGTCACAACGCGTGACCACCACAGCTCGGGTGGGAGTCTCTAACTATAATTACGTGAGTTTGCTTGATGATAAAGGCCCCTTTTACTCACCCATTTTCCTGTGCTTAGAAGAGGATCTTGGAAATGAAAGAAATTCCAATATTGGTTGATGAAATTGCATGGATCTAAATTGCTTAGCAGATTAAATAGGAGTAGAAATCAAAATATGGGGCTTCAATAACAGAATCAGGATTTGTATAGAGAAACAAACATAATATTTATATTGTCATCCCTTAAAAGAGGACAGCTCAGATGCTTTTTATTAAAACCAGGGTGAGACCAACTAGTGGAATTATACTTTTTAAACAACTCGCTTTAGTATATTCCATTTTTCCTATGACTCAGTTAGTGTATGGTTTACCGTTGTGTCTCAAAAATTGCTGGTTTTAAAAACCTTACATCAGTGGTTGGTATCACTTGCACTAATAATTTGGATTCTATAAGAAACGTGTTCTAAGAAAAGTAAGTAGCATTTGTCACTAAGTATCTCGCGTTGTTCTAAAGCTCTAGGATGTGGACTGCGGTTAGAGGAGCTAGCCCTGCAAGCGAGTCACCTCAGTTTGGATTTGGAGCCAACTCTGTGACTATGTGATTCTGGCCAAGTAATCTGTAAATGTCTTTTACATTTTTAGGAGAAAAGTAAAGAAGACGGGGGATGTAGAGCTCTGAGCACTTTATCTGCCATATGATAGATAAGTGTTCCATACATGTCAGTTATTTGTATTTCTATTTTTCAAAAAAGTAAAGTTTTTCTTATAGTTTTACTCAAACCATCTTTACTTAGAAATTTGCATATCACACTTATCATTTTTATAGTATTTAATACAACCAACCAAGGAAAAGAGGTGTGCTTCTATTTGCCTCTTCCATTGTTTTAATGTTGATGTATAAGTCTTTACCAGCTGCCACTAAAAAATAAAAATGTCCTATGTTAATTCTAAAATTAAATAAAAAAATTCAAAAATTAATATTTTGTGTAGATTATACGAATTGAAAAAATTAAGTTTTCTACTCTCTCTCTCTCTCTCTTTTTTAAGTGAATTTAAGTTCTTCAACACAAATAATCCTAAACAAAGAGCTTTGAGACAAAGACAGCATCCCCACCTCCTGGACAGCATGTGACACTTGCAACATTAGGCCCTGAGTTACAAGCATGGACAGGAAACTGATCCTGGCAAAGGAGGAAACACGTGTTCCCTCTGAGCATCTAACCATTAGCCTCTGTATGTCTACCATAACCACGTAGCTCCTGATGTTTCTGCCAGGTACCCACCTCCCTTTCCAATGTCCTAAGAAATGCTTTCATTGCATGCAAATCCCATGAAGCATTCCATTACCAAGAATCTTTGTAGGGCATAAAAGCAAACACTGGCAGTGTGTGAAGCAATAAATGCCCTCTATGCTATTTGTAATTTCCACATTACTATTTTCAACAGTTACTCACAACCAGGGGGTATGGCATGGCAGAACTCACATGCGAGGTCTCAGAAAAGCTGTCTTGCAAATGAATTAGTAGTTTTCACTTTATGATAGTAATTGGTGACTAGCTGCAGCGAATCAGGAAAATGTTAGTGTTCTTTCAACCTCACAATCTTTTTTCTGCTAAACAAACAGTGGGTTAAAGACTGGAAAAGCAAATCCGAACTAATATGTCCATTATACCTTATCAACACATATATAAATGCAAACTATTTTGCTTAGCTTTTTTTTTTTTGTAGCTAAATCAAAACAGATTTATCAGAGTTTGGAATTGAGAAGAAAATCATAAATTACTTTTCTGATAGAGAGACAATGACATATCTTTTGATTCTAAGATTTGCAGAAAAGAATCAAAGTATAAGTTTCTAAGGAAAAAACATAAAACCAGGGTACATTTAATCATTCTTTTATCGTGTTGAGAGAAATAATATCTGTCATCACTTTGCTTATATCTACAGGTTTGGGGGAGTGAAGTAGTAATTCTTCAGCCTTATTGAGAAAGTTATTTTAATTTCAATCCAAGTAAATAATAAGATAGTCTATAAAAATAAACTCTACAAAGATAGATTGGTAGGCAGCTAGATAGATAGACATGTTATGGTATCATCTTTAATAATCTGTCTGAAAATTATAAGATGAAAGGTATGATATAAATGGAAACTTGATTTTTTCCAGGAACCGTTTTGAAACTATTTTCTTGTGGTGAAAGAACTGAAAGTAATTCAAAATGTTTCGAGGGTGTATCAGTTCCTAACCTAACCATGCATGATCCCGCTGGCATGTATGAGTCATGAGTCAGTCTAATATACAAAATTATAAAATGCATATGGGCACTAGAGGCGTGGATTGACAAGCAGCATTCACGAGCCTATACTTTTCAAAGCAGCACCTTCTCAGGCACCACTTGGTATGCTGGGAGCCACGTACAAACAATGTGGGGGGAACCAGCCACCACAGCACCTGGCCAGCCTTATGTTGCCATGGAAACTCTTTTCACCAGACTACACAAACTTCCAGAGAACTGTATCTGAACCCTTATTTTTAAAGAGAGATATCAGTAAAACAATTTTATTCTATTTTTGATGTACTGAACACCAGCAAAAGTTTATAATTTTTGACACTGCATTGAATACTGTACATTGATAGGCAGTTTAGAGCACAAAGATACTCAAAAGTTTTTAATTATTTTAGAAGTGTAAAATCACAATATTTAGAATATCATTATTGTTGAGTATCTGTTGATTTCTGATGTGCTGGCATTTTGTTTTGTTGTCAATTCTGAATGAATAAAACGTGGCCTTCAGAATCAAAGGGTCTGTGATTTGAGACAGGTCATTAAAATGAAAAAATACATGTTAGTGAAAAATAATGAACACAAAATTGTTACAATAAATATTTTCCTATATGTAAGGAGCTCAGGTCTCTTAAGGATGCCTAAAAATAGAGTTTGCATATACCTCTTCAAGGAAATTTGAACTGTGATCCACTAAGCAGCCTAGATTCATTTCAAATATATTCAGTTCATGCTGACAGAATTTTTTGCTATGATCATACCCAGCACTTGAATATATATATATTTTTTGCCTAATCACACCCCTGACTTTAGATGATACTTTTGTTTGATTGCTTAAAAAATAAGATCTTAGGTTGTTTCAATCGCTGAAGTTTAAAGAAATGGCATGATAAATTGGTCTGTTGCCTTTCTAGATAAAATTTAAAACCTGAAATCTACCCAGATTTATAATCAGGAATTGGCTCTTAGTTCTCTTATGAACTTCATAACTTATTTTAAAACCTGAATTTTGACTACTCTTTCCTCATGTGTCTTGTAAAAAACACCTTTGTCCTAAAGCAATAAATTCCGATATGACCCTAGGCTGAAGTTAGGAGAAAATATGGAAGCACTATTTTGTCACAGAACAGCCAAGATGGTAACCTGAAAGGATTTATATAAGGGGTGTGAGTCAAAATGCCAACATCAGGCAGCTTCATTATCCCCGCATTCTTTTTTAATCCACATAGACATCAAGACAAAGAGCAGAAGATCCAGATATAAAGACAGATTCTTCTCCTTGTTACTCACTATGATGCATACACATTTACGGTGGCGTTTGAAAGCTATAACAAATTTGTCCTTGTTAGCTAAAATAGTTTGTGACTAGTCAAATTCATCCTTAGGGACATTAACTCCAACAGGAATTTAAAAGTATATGTCTTTGGCAGTTTTGGTAAAGTGACAAATTGTGTTCTTGTATGTTTAAGAATTTCTCCAGCCTATATTCCATGTTCTAGACTTAGAAAAATGAGAAGCTGTGTTTCCAAATATACTGTAAATGTAATTTGGTGATTTACATTCATTACTTTGGTGATTGAAGTATATTAACTTGTAGAAAATAATGATTATCTATATATTTATTTTTTTATTTTTATAGACTGAGGGGAAGGGAAGGAGAAGGAGAGGCAGAGAAAAAACATCAATGTGTGGTTGCCTCTCCTGCTCCCCCTAGGGGGACCTGGCCCACAACCCAGGCATATGCCCTGACTGGGAATTGAACCAGCGACCTTTTGGTTCACAGGCCTGCGCTCAATCCACTGAGCTACACTAGCCAGGGCAATAGTGATTATTTAAAACTCCCCTCAAAATCAGAACAAAATAGTCTGCACTTGAGTTTATATTTAACACTGTCTTAATTGCATTGCATATTACTAGAAGTTATCATTAGTAGCTCAAATTGGTACTTTTGATGAGCCTAAAAAACGATTTGTAATGATCAAGTTAAAGTACTGTCATGTATCTTTTAGTGTTTTCATAGGCTAACAACCTGCAATGAGAAGAGAAATGACCAATTAGATAATATTTGAGACCAAATAAAATATTAATAAACTATGAAAATTCTTATACCTGAGGAAAATAATCCAATTAATATATTAGAACTGAAGCACATTCTGTAATAATAAGAGCAACAACAAAAAACAATTGGTACTCTCAAAGTTCCAAGACTTGTTCTAAATTCTTTGCATATTTTGACTCCTTTACCCTTGAAATAACCCATGTGGTAGGTGTTATTCTTGTCCCTCCTTTTAAAGAAGAGGAAACTGAGGTCAAAAGGAATTCCCTAAGGTGCCCTAGTTAACACAGCTGATAAATGGCAAAGCTAATATTCCAACCCCAGCAATCTGGCTGCAGAGTCCACACTTTTAATGTACCGCATTGACATGCTAGTGATAGTGCGCAGGATGGAGCCGAGAGTGAGGAAGGCTGAGAAAGAACTGGTTGGCTTGCACGTGTGTAAAGAAGCCATGTTCCGGCCCTCAGGCTTCCTCCATTCCTGACTTGGGCAGAGGAAAGCAGTGGTCCAGTGTATATTCCTCTTTCTTTTCTTCAGTTCCTCTGGTTTATACAAGTCACTGGTCCTCTGCACTTCAGATTCAGAGATGAGAAGGATCAGTCATCCACCTACAGAACTAATTTCTTCTGTGACCTCTCAGAATGTTGTAACACATGCAGGGAAGAGCGTTCGGCTGAGCCCACAGTGATTTCCCGACTGGGGCATCTCACGTGACCTCTTCTGCCAGTCGCTGCTTGGCATTGCATGACCGGGCCTCAACTTCACGGGCCTAAATTTACTTAATAAGGGTATTTCATCAAGTGTTAAAGTGAGATCTCCTCTATGAACAGATGGAATAGCATTACTTGATTTTAATTTATATCCAGGAAAGACAAAAGCCAATTTTGAAAGCTTTTATGCACTTAATGCTACCAATTTTAACTGACAGTTATGCAATTCTTTGGAAAGGCATAATTATAGACTAACACAAACACAATTAAATTTCCCCAAGAAGGAAGTATTGTATAACTTCCTATCACAAGGGCGCAGATGAGGAAGACTATAATTAAGAAAGTAAAAGCCAAAACAAAACAGACAAAAAACCTCATACATTAAGTATGAGTAGTTTCTATTTTTATACTCAGATCCTTCATGTTCACTTATATTACCATGTACAAATATTTGTATTGAACAGTAGGGATAACAATAGGAGTATGAGTAATTGCAAAAACACAAGCAAAAGAAAAAACCCAAATAAATGTTTTAATTCTCTACTAATTATAAATATACTGTGGAGGCCTTTTTCCCATAAAGTTTAGTTCTAGAATACGTCTTTTCCCATTATAAATCCACTAATATTATGAATTACAATTATTCTAACATCTTTTACCAGTTTTTTAGTGTCATGAGAAAAAATTCTAAAACCTAAAGATAGAGCTACATTAAAAACAGACAGTTTTCCAATTTTGTATTAATATTACAATCTTTTCCTACAGACTCATAAGTTATTTTGCCTCATTTCATTTGAAAACAGGAAAAAAGTACTGAGACTAGAAAATGCTGTTGAAATTTTAAAATGCTTAAAAAGTTTTCTGTGCCCTCTAAATCCTCTCAAGTTATTGCACTGACTATACTGTCTCTATGGCAGTTAATTATAACTTGATTTTTAAAAGCTGTTTTATTGAACTACTTAAAATAACTTTTGGTCATTAAGTTACAGATAATGTGTGATTTCTTAAGCATCTAAGGCCCTATATCTATACTCTATACTAGAGAGTTCAGCTGAACATCTGTTAATTGCTCAGATCTATTACATAAAGAAAATTCTTGCAAGAAATATCATAAGGCATTCAAGTTACAAGGTGCTTGTTAATTTTTTAATTCATCTATGCATGTATTCAACAATCATTTCCAAAGAACTACTATATGACATTTCTATACTATTGAAGAATGATTCTTGGGTCATAAATCATACCTCAACAAATGTGAAAGAATATGGAATGATGCTAGCAAAATGGCAGAAAAGTTATTTTTAGTATCTGTTCTCTCCCAGAAATATGTGAACTAGTATCTATGCACAAAAATAACTTCCTAAGAGCTGAGGTTTCCATGTAAGGGATTACAGCACCTGGATGGAGCACATAAACAAGAAATGATGCACTAAGGAAGCAGGACAGGTAAACTCACATTATCCGTATTATACTTCCCTCAAGCCTTGGCAGCCAACATGGAGAGAAACATCCCAATGGAGGAGAGTGTAATAAATGATAAGTTGTTATCAGCTTAAAATAGACCCTTTATCATATATATATATAATCTGATATAAGCTTTACGGTGACTGCAAAGCCAAAACTTATAGTAAATTAACAAAATGTTTTTAAAAAAGGAAATCAAAGCATTAAAATAAAGAAAATCATCAATTCATACAGCATGACAGCAGAAGAGGAAGATTGGAACAAGGGAACTACAAAGCAGTAAGAAAAGTCATAGATGTCACTAGTTAGTACTTCTTCATCAATAATTATGTGTAATTTGACTAAATTCTCTAAAGACATAGAGTGGAAGAATTAATTGAAAACTAATGCTATAGGTCCTACAAAAATTTAGTTTAGCTTTAAGGATACAGATAAGCTCAAAGTAAAGGGATGAAAAAGCTATTCCTAGCAATAGAAACCAAGTTGAGCAGAGATAAGCTAAACTTATACTAGAAAAAATGGAATTTAAGTTAAAAACTATAACAAGAGACAGAAAATGTCATTATATAATGATAAAGGGATCATTTAATCAAGAAGATATAACAATCCTAAATATATATGCATTCAAAAATAGAACATATAACTATAATGAGATAATAACATATCTGAAGGAAGAAATATTCAGCATGCAAAAATATAAGGTAACTTCAGTACCCGACATTAAAACATGGATAGATCATCCAGACAGAAAATCTATAAGGAAACATTAGACATAAAATATACCTTAGACCAAACTAACCTAATGGAAAAATGGAAAAATATTTAGAATGAAATGAAAATGAAAACCAACTAAAATGTGTAAGATAGACACACAAAACAGTACTTAGATGGATATTTATAACAATGAATGCACATACAGTTGACCCTTGAACAATGTGGAAATTAGGAGCCTCAACCCCACATGCAGTCGTAATCTATGCATTAGATTTATGACTCTTCAAAATTTTAACTACAGTCCATGGGGTATTGGTTCCAGGTCCCCGCACAGATACCAAAATCCACAGATGCTCAATAGCCTTACATAAAGTAGCACAGAACAATGCACACAGTGGGCTCTCTGCATCCAAGAATTCCCAACCACCCACTAAAAATACTGTATTTTTGATCCACCTTGGTTAAATTTCAGATGTGAAATCAGGGATTCAAAGAGCCAACTGTATATTTACTGCAAAAAATCTGAGCATAAGCGAATCTGTGCAGTTCAAACCTGTGTGGATGAGAGTCAACTATATTAGAAGAAAAGTAATGTCTAGTATCACTATCTGAGCTTATATCCTAGAAAATAGAAAAAGTAGAGAAATTTAAATCCAAGTAAACAGAAAAAAAGAATAAGGACAAAAATCAATGAAACAGAAAACGAGAAATCAATAGAGAAGCAATGAAACTAAAAGCTGGTTCTTCGAAAAAAATCAATACAATCAATAATTAGCTAAAAAATAGAGAGATGACACAAATGACTAATATCCAAAATGAAAAAGGGGAATTCATTACAAATCCCATGATTTTTAAAAGATAATCACAAAATGATACAAACAGCTCTATGCTCACACATTTGATTATCTAGCTGAAATGGACCATTTCCTTCAAAAATGCAATCTAACAAAATGCATACTAGAAGAAATGGGCAATAGAACAGGCCCCTATCTATTAAGAAAATTGCAGGAAAAATTAATAATCTTCTCAAACAGGAAGCCGCAGGCCTAGATGAGTTCTCTAGTGAACTCTACCAAATTTTCAATGAAGAATTTATACCAAATCTCTACAATTTCTTTCAGAATAAAGAAACAGAGAATGTATTTTTCAAATCATCTTATAGGGTCAGTATCACAACTAATATAAAATCAGACAAAGACATTCTAAGAAAAAATTACTGACCAATATCTCCTCAACAAAAGATTTAATGATAAAATCTTAAGAATGTATTAAAAATTTGTATATCCTGACCCATGGGATTCATTTCAGATATGCAAGTCTGGGCCAATATTTGAAAAACAATTAATGTAATTCATCCCATCAACAGCCTAACAAAGAAATATCACAATGACAATGTCAATAGCTGCAGGAAACGCATTTGACAAAATTCAATAACCATTATTGACATACTCATGGTATACTAGGAGCAGAAGAGAATGTCCTCAACATGATTAAAAGTATGTCCAAAAATCCTGTAGCTATCCCACACTCAATGGTGAGAAAAGTCAAAGTTTCCCACTGAGATGAGCAACAAGGCAAGAATGTCCTTTTTCACCTGTCCCTTTCAACATTTTACTGGCGAAATAAGACATAAAAGAAAACATACACAGAATGGCAAGGAAGATATAAAACTGTCTTTTTCTCAGAAAATCCAAAAATTCAACACAAACACTAGTAGAACTAGTAAGTGATTACAGGGAAGTTTCAGAACATAAAGGTTAATAAACAAAAGTCAAAACACTTTCCTACATAATAGGACCACTGTTTCCCTCTTGTTTAAATTCCAAAACTCTCTTAACACTATCTTATATGATTCTGCTATTTCTCCTCCTACCACCAAAACCTCTCCACTTTTCCTGATAAAGTGCATGATAAATGGTGTACAGAAAGATCAACGAATTCTTTAAAATGAAGGGCCGGATAGTCATCATTTTAGGCTTTCTGAGGCACGCGGTGCCTGTTGCAGCGATTTGGCTCTGCTGTTACAAAAAGAAAGCTGTCAGACAAGCTAAAAGGAATGGGTTGCGCTGAGTTCCAATAAAATACAACTTATAAAAACAGGCAGCAGATGGCATTTGGCTTGTTAGCTAGAGTCTGCCAACCTCTGGTCTAGGCACAAACCACGAATGCTCTGGTTACTTCTTCTGTGTTCCCATCACACCTCATCCCATTCTCCTTCCACACTGTGGTCACACATATACCACCCACTCTAGTGCACTGCTAGCAACGACACAGAATTCTCTTCCAAACTAGGGGGTGAGTGGGTGAGGTCAGAGCACATTTAAAGGCCATAACACATTTTTAACTAATGAATACATAAATGTGCAAAGTAAATAAAGTTAAACAACATGGAATAAAAGATAATCTTATATCCAATACAGACGGTACTTATATATTCTAGAGCTTAAAATATCTGGAAGAGAAAAGAACAATTAAACATAATCTTCATCAAAATGTATGATTTCTGATATAAAATATATTATTTTAATTCTAATTATATGAATTTAAAAAGTTAAAAACAAAAAAGGTACTGGCATTAAAATATCTTTGTTTTAGAGTCTGTCAACTACTTTTAGATATTTTAAAAGAAGTTTCAGCTATAAATGCAAAAGTATGATTTGTAGATAAAGTATTATGGCTAAGTTTAAATTATTCATTTAATCTGAATGTGAATAGTGAGATAGCAGGGGAAAGAAGGGAAAGGGTCAAGTCCAGGAACATGTGAAAAGGCCCCATGGGCAAGAACAACGGGGGCAGGTACTGAATGTGGGAGATGGAGGTGGGCAGGGCAGGGGAGAGCAATGGGGAACACTCGGGACAACTGTAATCGAACAACAATAAGAAAATTTTAAAAAATTAGAAATGTGAATAGTTAACCTCTGAACAAAAACAAATGTAATTTTTTAAAATTATGAATCATATTTTGACTATTTTAAAAACCTAAAATCATTATCATTTGAGTCTGAATGCAAATGTGAAACTTTCAGTTTGTTTAAAGAAGCTATTTTCTCTTTATTTAATTAACAAATAAAACAGAAATAGTTTAGAAAAATTTTAACATCCAAACTAATCAAAACACTTCATCTACAAGATTAAATTCACAGACAAAAAAGACTAATTATACAATAATATCTTTCCATCTAAATGAAGAAAGTAATGTTTAACTGATTGACCCCTGGGTATATATTAGCCCCTGATACTACAGCCATATATTATGTGTGTGTGTGTGTGCGCATGTGTATGTATGTATATGTGTATATGTATATGTACACATATACATATACACACATACACACGCCCTGTCATATATATCTCTATGTAATAGAGATATATACAGCTATATATGGACATACAGAGCTATATATATGTACAGCTATATGTATCTATATATAATATATATTATATATAATAAAACATTTGCTGCAAACCTAGGTTAGCCATTTTTCCATTCCACAATTTTATCATTAAATATATAGTATATTGTACTAGAACTAAAATTTGCCTAGAATTTCTTTAGAATGCACTATATACATTTGTTGCTTCAGAAGGGTTTTCCTTAGAGGTAGATGATTCACACACTAAATACAGAGAAGATATTCTATAATACAAACTCCAGGACAAAATCACATTTAAAACAGTTTAGTTCCTTCTTTTTGTTTGTTCTCTTAAACAGCATCATTGTCTATATAGCGTCCTCCATTCACATGAATACACATATTATCCAATGATTTAATAAATGCACAACGAGCCCATCTTGAGTGCCAAGCACTTGGTCAAATGTTGAGAAGAATATAATAAGCAAAACCAGAAATATTCTCAGTGTAGTTGGGGATGGTCAGGGAGGAAAGAAGGAGGTGGAAAAGAAGAAGGACAAGGAGAAAAAGGAGGAGGAGGAAGGCAACAACAACAAGGGAGGGATGGAAGAAGGGAGGGAAGGGTGGGGAAGTGGGGAGGAAGGGAGCGAGACAGAGAGAGCAAGAGAATGAAAGGAGAAAAGGGGAAAACATAGCCCAGATTTGCAACCATGTCTTAAACAACTGGACATTCCCAGCAAAATGTATGTAGTATCAGCTGTACAGGTACTTGAGAAGCCAACAGAGAACCCCAATAACTGAGGTAAGCAAACAACTGTGAGCTCTGAGTACTTCAGCTCACTGACTTGTGGAAATGTCCACTTTGTTGTACAGATTATGGATGCCCCAAAATAGCTAATTTTTTTCTTGTTGAGTTGTGGAGACATGTTTGATTTGGGGGAAGCCAAGGTGGCTAGAATTTGGGGACAGAATCGAAAGAAGCAAGGTCAAAGTTAGTTCCAGATATGTGCACAATGGTCCTCCTAACTCTTGGCCACACTGATCTATGCATAAATTGAGGAAACTGCTGAGACAGGGGAGAAAAACAGCATCATACAGAAGTAAATAGAATAATCCTGGGTCTCAAACAAAATCAGGAATGTTTTGTGTTCCTGCCAGGCTAAATAAAGATCTCCTTACACGTGGAACAGAAATAGACCTAGACTAAAGGCTTTTGTGAATTCAGACTAAAAACAGCTCAAGAGGCTCAAAATATACCACAGTAATTCAACTGTCTCACAGAACAAAGTTCAAAATTATTTACAGAAAACAAAAAAATATTATTCAAAAATGTAAATCAAGACATCTTGCCTCCAATTAAAAATTATAAGATATGCAAAGAGGCAAGAAACCATGATTCATAACCAGAGCAAAAATTAATATAAGCAGAGCCAGAAATATCACAGATATAAATGGTAAACATGGACACTAAAAAGCTTATTAAAAATATACGCAGAGTATTCAACAGTAGAGGAAGGGAGAAGCATCATAAGGACAGACATAGAAGATATGATAAAAGACCAAATTCAACTTATAAAGATATGAATTCAGTATCTGAGATGAAATATACACTGGATGTATTAACAATCAATTAGACTCTGAGTAAAAACAGCTGAGTAAACTTGAAGACATAGCAACAAACTATCCAAATAAAAAACAGGGAAAAAAAGACTAGAAATACTCCAGAGCATCAGAAAACTCTGGGACAATATAAGGAGACCTAACATACATTTAAACTGAAGTCCATAAAGAAGGCAATGAGGTAGACAATCAATATTTGAATAGTAGCCAAAACTTTCCACTTATAAAGCTAAAGATCCAAGAAATTCAAGAAACCCTAAACCAAAAAAATGTAAAGGGAGCTATTCCAACATATATTATAATTTTCTGAAAGTCAGTGATTAAGAATCTTAAATCATCCTGAAGGAAGGAAAAGCCATACACCATGTATAGAGAAACAAAACTAAGAATCGCTGCAGACCTGTAATCACACACAACGTAATTCAGGAGACAACTGAGGAGCATCACTGAAGAATTACCGGGAGGGTGGTGGGATGGGTGGGCGTGGGGGGTAGAGAGGAGCTGTCAGCCCAGAACTCCATATCCAACAAAAATTAATGTATACAATTAAAAGAATAAAAATGTTTTTCAGCTAAAAGTATTCTAAACCATCATATGTTCAATTTTAGTTTTCCTTAACTTATGGTTTTAGGTGTCTTAAAGACTACAATTCTGTAAGTGGAACATAAAATTCTGAAATTTGCTAAAAGTTTCACCAAAATTAGTCTGAAAACTTTATTTCCTTTGGAAATAGTGATACATACTCCAAGGTTCTGTACCGCTATTTACCTTGTTTTTATTTGATATCTCCAACCTCTGTATGCTCCTTCCCATAAGACAAAAATATATCAGGTGGCCACTCAGGAATAGGAACGCCCAATTGGAAACAAGTCATCAGCCTTAGAAAAATACTAACTATGAGTTAGGGTTTAAATACACTATATGAAATTAGGTAAATCAAATATAACTAAAGCAAAGCAGTTCTTTTTTATTTTTTATTTAATAAATTTTATTGTATTTTTTCATTACGACATAGACCCCTTATATCCTCCTCCCTCCCTATAATCACCACACTGTTGTCCATGCCCATTAGTCCTTTTTCCTTTTTTAAAAAACTGTTCTAATTTGATTCTTCTCAGAAACTTTAAAATACATACACACACACACACACACACACTACTCCAATTCCAACTTCCTATGAATAAACATTTTGCAACCCTTGGGACAATTTCCTCAATGATAAGTTCTTATGATAGAAAATGCATACTTGCTTTTAAAATGCAAAGTCAGGAGGAAGAAGCTGACCTCTACCTGGACATGGCCCCATGTCAGATCTCTGGGAAAGTACTGAGAACCATTAAAGTAAAGAAGGTTTTTGTCCACGTCACACTCAATACTTTTATCTGATGGCAATGGTTGAATGAATGAAAACATAGTATTACTATTTTTATGTATAACATCTACTTTAAAGAAAGAAAAGGTAATAATGACTATGTACAAGAAATAAAATATTTATTTGTATCCCTTCAACACAGTTTAAGGGGACAAAACACCAGTCGATGCCAAAAGAAACACCTATTTCTGCAGCACTTTCCAGCTAAGAGAGGGCAAGGCCATACACAATGGGCTACACAGTGTTAATATCTAGTCTGCGTCATAGCACTGAGACATCAAAGAAAGTGAAGTAGAGAGAAAAACAAAGTTTGCAGTATGTTTGAAAAATGCCTATTTTAGGTAAGTAATAAAACACACAGCAGCGCCTAAGGTGATATTAGATCTAAAAAGGGAGCAATGAACAAATATTACTCAGATTAAAAATGATAATATTTCAGATTCCACATTTCACACTTTAGCCTCTATTTCAGTAACCTTCTCTTTGGAAGTGACAGAATTTTCTCAGAGAGCCCCGCATGCTTGCTGAAGGCCCATTAGTGCAATGAGAAGACGGCTCCAGGTAGCCCTGAAGATGTCCTCTGAACGATACAAAGGATTTCAACAGGCATTGTAGGAGGAAACAGTTTAAGCAACAAATGGAGATGCTGATAGTTAATAATTATGAAGTATATAAATGCCCTAGGCAATTTAATAGTCATAATATTAATTCATAATAATCATGACTTTAATATCCCTAATAACAGAAGGAATTCAAGGCACAGAGAAAAAAATATCTGCCAGGAGATCGAAAGTGTTAAATCCAGGTTTCAACCCCAGGCAGTCTGATTTCAGGCCCACGAATGAGCGCAAGCCATTATGCTGTGATGCTTCAAATGATGATGGAAGAGGCGAAGAAGGCTCAGAGAATAGTCAATCAATGTGTTTGACCAAAAAGTGCTGCGGTGCACTCTGCCTCTTGAGAGCATGCCAGTGCCTTTTCCTTCTCCCACTTCTTCCCTCTGCCCCCTCCCGTGAGTTACCTTTGCTCCTTCTCTCTCCTAGGATACAAGGGCCCTTCTCTACCTCTGTAACATGTCTCCTGAGCCCACAAAGCCCAGCTGGCTCACTTCTATTACCTCTGTAACTTTCTAAATAAACTTTCTTTTGTAATTGAAAAAAAAATGGAAACTACGACAGAAATATATATCAAGAATATAAAATATTTTAGGGTTATATCGTGGGAAACTTTTAATTTGAGACTGAAAAATTGTGCAATACTTCATTTGTTTGGATATAAAAAGTTATTAAAGGTCAATGTTAACCCCCAGGTGATGCTAATGGTGATGATATTTAAGTTATATACTTTGTATACAAAACCTTGCTAGATATATGCACACACCATACAATCAAAATTATAGAGCCCTGGCTGGTGTATAGCGCAGTGGATTGAGCGCGGGCTGGGAACCAAGCAGTCCCGGTTCGATTCCCAGTCAGGGCACATGCCTGGGTTGCAGGCCAGGTCCCCGTGAGGGCCATGTGAGAGGCAACCATACATTGCTGTTTCTCTCCCTGTCTTTCTCCCTTCCTTCCCCTCTCTCTAAAAATAAATAAAAATAAAATCTAAAAAAATTATTGAATAATCATAACATATTCTTAAAAGAGAAAGATATATCTTTTAGCACATGGAGTACTTTAGCTTATAAACTCACTTTTAAAATATAGAATAAACACTCCTGAATCTTGAAAATCAATGCTTACATCCTAATTGGTTGATTCAAAAATAGAAAAGGCCAGGTTCAGTATTGCTTCACATTTACCCATAACCGCATAGATTGCATTAGCTGACAGATGGTGAAGGTGAACATCTCTGATTTGTGACTGGAATTCAGAATGATTGTAATACAACAGAAGAAAAAAGAATGCAATGTAATTCAATAGGACCAAGGAGAAAAATAGACTAGTTGTACAAATCCATGGTGAGTAATGACTATATATTCATGATAAAGATAAGAGCAGATCAAAGGTATCTCAAAAACAGAAATCGGGATGACTCAACAATGTAATGGAATATAAAATATGCTTTATTTCCATATAGAAATATTCAGAAAAGACTGATTCATAATTATAGCTCCTTATAATTACACTTTATTTAATAACTCAAATATACTAATAGTTTCATTACTACTAATTAACAAATGACATAAGCATTATCTCAGGAGTCACATTTACATAATAGCACTTAGCAGTCTTAAGGGTTTCAGTAGAAATTCAAGAAGTCTCAGAAAGAAGATATATAATAGCAATTTAGAGGTTGAAAAAATTATATAACTAAAATTAAATTTTTTATTTTAAATGGCAAATATTTATCTTAGGAAATAGAAAAACAGATATGGAGTCTTCATTAAAATTAACTTGAAATAGAAAATCTACATGACTTCTTTCCACATGCACCAAATTACCTTAAACATCAGAAAATATGTTTAGGTTAGCTCTAATCAAGTTTCTTTCATTTCCAAATGACACTTGTTAGTAACTTGGATTTCTTCTACTTTGAGAATTTTAAATCAGATAAACACACTATAACAAAATGCCACAGTATATGTGTATTGTGGCAGTGATTTCCACACGTGTGTAAACACACAGTCCTGAGAATTTACACGTTTTGAGCACAGCTCCATGTGATTCCTGTGTGAGCAAGTGTGGATCATGTCTGTGGGATGGGAATTCTCTAATAGGAATTTGGCAAAGATGTATCTTAAAAAATTCTGGCTTGCTGACCCCTGAATATTACTTTAACCTGGTCGTGTCTGCCACCAGACGCGAATCAACATCCTGATGCCTTGCTAATGAGTAATCCTACCCCTGTTCTGCTTAATTCCATGAATAATCAATCCAATGTAAATGTGTCTTAATGCCTCTAATAAAACCCCCGGCTAAGCAACCCACGAGGTCTTTCTCCCCAAGATGGGGGATGGTGGAGGAGACCCGTGGCCGCCGGATTCCTTCCCCCCGCGTGTCTCAGTGTGAGATTTATACACGCATTTGGTTACGGTCACCCACGGGTTTCGGCTGGGACGAGATCCCCACGGCAGTGTATAATTACTTTTGTAAACTATTATTTCATTATACCTTTAGACAGGTTGATAAGAATGAAAATATTATTCTTTCACAGAACCACGCAAAATATATCAGAATGCACCTTTTCTCACTATCAATGGTATGCTACACTTTCATCAGCAGTGATAGTAATATATAAAAAATGTGTGTGGTATAGTCTTAGAGATAACAAAATGTGACATACAATTTTATATGGATAAATTAAATGCTTTTCTATCAGTGAAAATATCTTCGAATTGCTTTTTAAGCTTTTAAAAATGATTCATTTCTACCTAGTAAAAATATAAATGTACTATCTCCCTTCATAATATATTTTTTACCTAGAGTTTGGTGAATCTTAAATGATATCTTGTCCCAGTCAAAAAAGAGATATCAAGAGAAAGTAAAAAATATTTTGAACTAAATAAAAATAAGGATACAACTTATCAAAATATATGGAAACTTATATGAGTGAATGCATGTATTAGAAAAGAAGTAATATCTCAAATCAATAATCTAAGCTTCCATCTTAGAAAAGCAGAAAAATGGGAATGTTAAATCCAAAATAAGGATAAGAAAAATAGTAAGAGCCAAAATTGATTAAATTAAAAATAGAAATTCAATAAAGAAAAATCAATAAAATTAAAACCTGGTTCTTTAAAATAATCAGGTCAATAAAATCAGTAAGTTTCCAATCAGATTAACTAAACACAAATAAAAAAATACACAAATTACAAATATCAGAAACAAATGAGGAGTCATCACTACAGATCCAATGGACTTTAAAGGATAAGCAAGGAATACTATTAAAAAACTCTATGACCACAAATTTGATAACCTAAATGATATTGACCAATACCTTGAAAAACACACTCTGCCAAAACTTATACAAGAAGAAATAGACAATCTGAATAGATTTCTATCTACTAAAGAAATTGAATCAACAATGAACAACCCTTTAAATAGAAAGCCTCAGGCACAGATAGATTCACTAGTGAATTCTACCAAAATTTAAAGAAATCATACCAACTCTCTGTAATCTTTATTAGAATACAGAAGCAGAGGAAATACTTCCCAACTCCATTTATGAAGCCAGTTTCATACCAACACCAAAAACCAGATAAAAATATTACAAAAAATAAAATTATAAACCAATATCTTACATAAACATAGATGCGAAAAAAAACCCAACAAAATATTTTAAAATATTCCATCTATGCTGTCGCAAATGGTAGGAGCTCCTTCTTGCGACAGCATGGATAGAACTTGAGAGCATTATGCTAAGTGAAATAAGCTAGGCGGTGAGGGAAAAATACCATACGATCTCACCTTTAACTGGAACACAATCAACAAAAGAAAAAAGCAAACAAAATGTAACCAGAGACATTGAAATTAAGAACATCTAACAATAGCCAGAGGGGAGTGGGGAGGGAAAAATGGGGGAAGCGTTTTTTCAGGAACTACTATAAAGGACACATGGACAAAACCAAGGGGAAGGGTGGAAACAAGGGAGGGAGGTGGGTTTGGCTAGGGTGGGGGACAGTGGTGGGGGGAAAATGCAGACAACTGTAATTGAACAACAATAAAATAATTTAAAAATATATTTAAAAATGAAATCCAAAAAGCAGAAAAAGAATTATGCAGCACAACCAGGTAGTATTTATCCTAGGTGTGCAAAACAAGTTCAACATTTAAAATAATTAATCCATCATATCAACAGCTTAAAAATATACATGAATATCAAATGATATAAATGGATACAGAAAATAATTTGATGAAACAGAATCACAGAAATGGAGATCACATGGAGGGTTATCAGCAGAAGAGGAGGAGTAGGGAGAATGGGGGAAAGGGTACAGGGAATAAGAAGCATAAGTGGTAGGAACAAAATAGACAGGGGGAAGTTAAGAATAGTACAGCAAACGGAGAAGGCAAAGAACCTACCTTTATATATATATGACCCATGGACGTGAACTAAGGGAGGGAATGCTGGTGGGATGGGTGTGGAGGGGAATAAAGGGGAGAAAAAATGGGACAACTGTAATAGCATAATCAATAAAATGTATTTTAAAAATTCAGTTGACAAACCCAATACCCTTATAGGATTAAAAACTCCCAGTAAACCAGGAATCATGAGGGACTTCTCACCTTGATAAACAGTATCTACAAACAAACCTATAGCTACCATCACACTTAGTGGTGAGAAAGTTGAAGTTTTCCCACTAAGCTCAAGTACAAAGCAAGGGTTACCCCCAACCTGTTCTTATCTTTGCTTTTTTCTCTTCTCTTCTTTTTCGCTTTGACTATTTCATCATTATCATTCCTTTATATTCCTTTTCATTGAATTCATTGTTGTGACACTGGTTAACAAATTACACAGGTTTGAGGTGCACAAGCCAGCGAAACACCATCTGTACACTGTAGTTTGTGTTCACTATTCCAAGTCAAGTCTTCTTTCTTCACCATTTATCCCCCTACACCCTCATCGACCACCCCCACACCCCCAGCAAAATAGAGACAGACTCACAGATAGAGAGCATGCAGATAGCTGTGGGGGTCGGGGGCAGGGGCTTGGGGGACTGAGTAGAGGGGTAAAATGAGC
>PVJI01003268.1:0-35100 GCA_004026765.1 Micronycteris hirsuta
ACTTCAATGTCTCTGGTTCTATTTTGTTTCTCTGGTTGTATTTGCTTGCTTACCTCAGAAGCGTCTTGGCTGTGGCTGATCTAACTTTCCCGGTAGCTGATCTGGCCTAGGTGCCTTCGCTCCTGAGTCCTCATACGAAACTTTTTAACATTTCATAAAGTAGAGGCAGCTTTTTATGCCCTTATTCAATTAGTTTTATTTCATTTATTGTAAAGCCTATAAGAATACATCATAAAGAGTGATAAACCATAGGTTTACAAGAAAACAAGTTATGTACCTATATTAGATTTTTTAAAATATGAGAATTATCATCTTATAAATTAATACATCATATAACTGTTTTATAAAATGAATTTAGTTTGATGTTTAAAAATTAGGGAAAGGAAACAGGGAAGATGAAAAGGCAAGTGCAACACAGGGGAAAACCTGGAGGGGGCATCAGAATGGACTGAACAGGATGACAGTGGTATGCGTGGGGAAGAAGGCGGTGTTACAGGAAGAGGCAGAGAGATAAATCCAGAAATGAACATTACAGACTAATATACTCAATACAGGAAAATGAACATGATATTGATTTCAGAGGCTGAGAGATCTGGGACGGAATCACAGTTTTCCATTTACTAAATGTGTATATATTTCCAAATTTCTGGACTTAAATTGTCAAATTATGCATACCTAATATTTACTTATTTTTACTGAGTTTTAAAGCTAAAGCATATGTAATGCAGTTAGGATAATGGATGCTCTGATTATCATGCAATGCCGAATTAACATATTCCTTTAGGAAGTAATTTCCAGTGTATACTCAAAATGCCACTTAATATGTGTGTAACTTTATAGAAAGTTTGAAATATAGATTAAGGGCAATATTATTTTGAAGTAATGATTTAGATTTTCTAAATCTTGGTCTATAAACTACAAAATATTAACTAAACAAAAACAATTAGATGATATGTACAGTACTCTAAAAGGCAGAAAATATGGTCCTCACTCTTAAAATTTTAATACAAATAAGAAAGTAATTTCTTTCATTTTATTCTTTTCCACCTTTCCTCAGTACTGATTTAAATAAAAATATTTGGTAATGAAAAATTTATTGGAATTTTGTATAAGTTTAAAAAAATTGCTTTGTATAAACTTATTTTAACTGTGTATTTGTCTTACAAATGCAATATAAAATCAAATCAGGATAATTTAGAGGAACCTCCAGAAATCTGCAGTAGCATCAATTATTTCATCTGTGATGAACACATGCTAAATGGTCTACTTTGTTTTGAGATGAGAGGAAATACCTTGAGAAGGGAAATTCTCCAAAAATAAATCATTCTAAAAGCTGAAAAGTGGGAAAACTTGCACTTTTCCAAGGATATAGTGACTCATTTTACACAATATTTTTTTATTGTAGACTTTCCAGTATTTGTTATTTAAATGTCTTTTTTACTTTCCAACATAAATATTTTAAATTACCTTAAAAACAAAAGATAAAATAAAAAGTTTGTCACCATAAAAGTTAAAAATGATAATCATCTACTTCTATTAGTTATGATGAGGATGATTCCTTGTTAAAATTATGGTCTTATAAAATGCTGTTTACTTATGCTATACTGCTATTTTATACAAGTTCCAGCATAAATAATGGCCCTTTTAAAAAAAAGATTTTATTCATTTATTTTTTAGAGAGAGGGGAAGGGAAGGAGAAAGAGATAGAGAGAAACATCAATGTGTGGTTGCCACTCACATGCTCCCAGCTGGGGACCTGGCCCACAACTCAGGCATGTGCCCAGACTGGGAATAGAACCTGCAACCCTTTGGTTCACAGACCCACACTCAATCCACTGAGCTACACCAGCCAGGGCCAATAATGGCCTTTTTTTATTACAAAATCTTTTATTACAAAATAATAAGCATGTAATTCTGTAACATAACAATATCACACTCAAGACATTTTAGGTGAAATACTCAAATTAAAACTATAAATCATTATACCCATATTATTACCGTACCAACCACACTCAAGCAAGCATTACTTCTGCTGGACCCTGAATAGTATCAAATTAAAAATGAAAGAAAGTTACTTATGAATATATAGAATAATCACAACACAATTCAAAATACACATTCATAATGATTTCAACATTATTCAAAGAACTTTATTAATGGATAAATGATATCACATAAAATCAAAATGCAGCCCTGCCTGGTGTGGTTCAGTGGAATGAGTGCCGGCCTGCAAACCAAAGGGTCACTGATTTGATTCCCAGTCAGGGTGTGTTAAATGGAATAAAGAAAATCTAAATCTGCCTTAAAAAAAAGTGAACTCATCTTCTATGGTATCTCATATGGTTTCTCTCTATTTGTATGTATTTATTGTTTGTGATTCTCATATTGGCATTTATGAAAACCAAATATACTCAGACATGTTTGTGTCTGAACCATTTCCCAGTGGTAGGGAGATTAGGAAATGGGTAAATGGGAGTTGATGATCATCTCTTTTCTTCACCAGCAGCTTAGACTGGGCTTAAAGGGTTGAGGTTCCACCAGCTTAATCTGAAATGAGCTAATTGGCTGTCAGTCCATCCCTCTGTTTCCCTTCACTCATAGATGGATTTCAATTATCTGAAGTCTTTCATATCTGTGAATAAAAAGAAGGAAGCAACTCGAGAAATCAGTGACCTTAAAGTGCTATTTACAGTTTAATATTTTTAAATACAAAATGCTACCAAGGCAGGGATTGACTATTTCTATATGTTGTTTAAAGAGAGATTATTCTAGGTTGTTAGATACCAATATTGTTGAATTTGAACTTCTAAACAAGATTAACTTGGCTAAGCGCATTCATTTAAACACACATAATATTTTGGATTCTCCATAGCTCTCATAAGTATGTAGAATCGCTGAGTGACAATTTCAACACCTTGGACTCTATCAGTATAATTAGTATCATACAAGTGTGTTCTGTGGCGGCCCCTCTTATTAGAATGTAACTTTGCATATAAATAGATTATATAAGAGAGTCTTAGTGAAAGTGATAAGATTTAAATTGCAGGTTAAGGGGAAAAAAATTCCTGGATTTTTGATATGCCCCAAATTCCAATATATTAACACACTATTGCCAGCTCATCAGTTGAGATGAGTCATCAATGTGCTTCTTTAATCCCCTTCTTAGGGGCTAAAGATTCTGGATGTATATACAGCCTACAGTATGGGTTACCATCTGTTGTCCTGGCTTCTTCAGCAATACAGAGGCTTCTACAATGGTTTTGAAAGCTCCAAGTTAGTCATATAAAAATTAAGACTAATTAGCAATAAAGAAAACCTATTGCTAGTTTTACTGAGACATACCAATAAACAGTGAACCTGTGTTTGACATCCACATCTTCCTTACTAGTTTTTTGGAAAAGTATTTGAAGAGAAAAAGGCATGAATGAGTATAGTAAGGAAAGTAATATGATTCTATATTAATGCAGGTGTTCAAAAATACTGTCTTTTATTTTTCTATTTTTTTTAGTATGGATTGTTGGGAGAGGTTCTAGGTAGAAATTACCCCAGGGACACCGATTATCCTGAGAGAATGAAGCTCTCCAAATAACAGGTATGACAAAAACGATGCTCCCTGGGTGGTATGAGCATTGAGCAGATAAAGTCGATTTTGTTTCCTTCCAAAGAAATGTTGAAAATATTCTTCAGTCATACTGTCGATGTTTATACCAAACTAGACACAATAACGATACGAGTTCAGGCAAAAGCACCACCAGCAAACCGAGAGCGGAGAGATAAACCTAAGTTTAAGAGAGTATGAATTGGTAAGAGAGGCCAGATACTGTTTTAAAATAGCTGGGTTCCTTGTGTGGCCACTCATGTTTTCCCTAACATTGTTTTTTGCTTAACACAAGAGGAATACTATGGAAACTTAAAAAAAAAAAAAAAAGTCACTAGGGACTCGGGGCAAGATTGAGAACAGGGGTTGGAAGTTGGAAAGTCTTCTTGGGGACTTGGCATGTTAGGTATACATTTATGAAAATGTACTGTTGCCTTAGGACTGCTACAACAAAGTATAGATTGGTGGCTTTTAAAAACAGAAATGTATTTCTCACAGTTCTGGAGGCTGGAAGTGTGAGATCAGCATGGAGGCCATTTGTAGTGTTGCAGACAGGCATTTTCTCATTGTATCCTCAACTGGTGAAAAGAGAGCTCTCCAGGGTCTCTTTTATAAAAGCACTAATCCCACTAATAAGGACTCCATTCTCATGACCTAATCACCCTTTCCAAACCACGGCCCCTAATACTATCATCTTGGTAGTATTCCAAGATGATAGTATTCAATCCAGAGCAGAATATAAATGTGAAAATTCAGGCATGTGGAGCTTTGAGAAGAACTTTCTAGAGAAACGTAAGGAAGTTTCCAGTAGTATGTTCAGGGAAGTAAGCACAATTTGATGCAAACAACAAAAAAGCACAGGAAAAAAAGTTATTGTCATTAATATTTAAAATGGTTTTGTATGGATAGAGAGTAACACAACTCATCAGAGCATTAAAAAGTACTTATTAGATATTTAGAAGGGCAGTTTCTTCGTATGTGTTTTGGAAGGCAAGATTTCCCCATTGTTATTCACTTTCAGGTAATAGAGAATTAATCTGGGCCCAATTTATGGGCTCTTATTTTATTTATTTTACTTTTTTTTTTTCTTTAGCAATTACGAAGTTGCCATAGGAGAGTTCAGAATGTAAGGAGTAAGTGAACTGTAAGAAAATATATGAAGTAGAAAAGAACAGCCAGCAGGAAAAGAAAATGAAGACGATGATAATGTACCTTAGATCAACTGAAGAACACAGCAATGAGAATGCTGTGGAGTGCAGCACGCTTAGGGCAAGGTAACAGAAGAACACTTTTAGGAGTGTACAAAGAACACCAAGGATTTTCCCACTTAAATTAATAGACTAATGATTACCTGATGAAATGATATTTTAAGTGAAGGGAAGTTGACTCTTTCAAATATGTCAAAAGCTCTGGAAAAATTAGTAAAATTGACTTTTACGTGAGAAGTCAGTGAATCCTTCAACAAGCGGTTTAAAATCAAGAGACCATTCAGAAGTAAGCTGTGGCTTAAATGGCAAATGTCTGAGAGAGAGGCAGGACGTGATTGCCGTAATTGACCGGGCATGGTCCTTAGAGGTGCTCTTGGAAGCTCCCAGAATGACTCTACAGCTAAAAGGTAAGTTTCATAATGTTTCATAGCTCTTGTTTTGAAAATGGTATTCCTGTATTAGGAATAAGAAAAACTGGCAAATATGACAAATGAGGAAAGTGTTCACATTCATGGGAAAAATTAACCCATTTGGCGTTTCTCCTATATGGTAAGTGAGCAGCAATAAAGCTACAATAAATCAGATGTGTGTGCTGAAGGGAGATTATAGATGAAACAGTCATTGAGGTTATCCATGGTCTTTAACTATATGATAGATACTCTTTAGGTTGAAATGACCTCGAAAGTTTAAGCTTAAATAGGAAATCAATTGTGCTTAAGCAATGAACTCATAGAACAGTGGGGATAGCACAGTGTTTTGAATGCAGGCAGTCGCTTCAGATGATCTTACCAATCACCACTGGTCTTTGGTTTCTAACACATGTCTGTGTTAATTTAGTATTACACTGAGTTGCGTTGCCATATTCTTCTAGAGACATTTTTCATAGGAAATTCTAACTTCAAAGAACGATAGTACTTAAAGAATGTAAGTGAGAAATTTGGAAGAGGTATGCTTTGGGACAAATTCTATATATTTAAATATGGTAATCCTTCATTACAACTTTTTCCTGGGGAGGCAGAATGCAAACAGAGATTTGGAACAAAATTTGGAATACCGTAGGACTTTCTAAATGGGACACCAGTGATTTCATAACCACCAAATCTCATTCCCTTCTTCCTCACACTAAATGCACTATATAATATTGTTGTCAACTCCTTTCTTCCTCAAAGTCTTTATAGGTGATATACATTTTTGTTCTTTATTACTCAGCAGTTTTATTCTATTATTGACCAGTTTTTTGTTATTCATTCTCTCCTAAAATGTGGCCCCTAAATGGATTTATTCCTCTCATTCCATCTTATTTCTTTTGTTAATATTCTCTGTTGATGTACTTTCAAAACCATTTCTATATGGACCACCTTTAAATTATCCTTTCTCATTTAGACATTCTCCTCTTTTTCTAGACATTTACATTCAGATGTTAGCTTGTGTCTCTGAGTACAATGCCTGCTCTTAACCAGTCTATCAAACAACAAGTTAATCACCTTCCCCTCTTTGGTAATATTGGCAAATTCTGAGTATGCCTCGGTCTTCTACTAAAAAACTTAGCACGATTTTTTTAGGTTCCCTCTCTTTTATGTTTTATCAAATATTGTCACACACACATATTTGCTTACTTTAATCATTCTGGCCCATTTCTTGCACATTCACTCACATTATTGCAAAAGCTAGCTGAAAGTTCTCCTTCTCTTAGATTTCACATGTCTAATTCATTCTTTTCCTAATCCAATGTTCTGGCCATCATACATCTTTTTAAGGCTTCTGTGTCCAACTTCATAATCTACTAACAGTATGCCCAACTTTTATTTTGTAACATTTGAGACATTCCACCTTGTGTCTCCAACTTTCCTTTCTAGATCTAGTATTCTCAAACATAATTCAAACCAAACACTATGCTTTGATGTTTTCTGACAATATATCCTTCTCATGTTCAAATTATTCATTGATTCTAAAATATACTGACACAATCAAATGGGTCTTTGGCTTAAAGTTTACATCAAGAAGCACTCCACATAAACTTTCAAAGATCCTTTCACTCAAATGTAATCACTTCTTCAGGGCTCTCAGTGCTGAATATTTAAACTTGTTTAACAGTTTTTATCACCTTCTGTTTTGTGCGAAGGCAATCTATGGAGTAAAGTTTAAATGTGTGGTCAAAAGACCACAGGGACAAATTCGTAATCTAACAAGTCAGAGCTTTTGTTCCTAGGAGGATGACATTTCAGGGGAGTGTCCTTTGTAAGGTTTGGCTACACATGAAATGATTTCGAGAAGTCAGGGGAAAGTAGGAATTGGTTTGAGGCAACGTTAAGAAAAGTGGGGGTTACGTAGGCATTTGGGTGCTCTCATAAACTGAAAATGACATAGTAATTGGCTATCTCTCATTATAAATGCAAACAGCAAAGACTACAGTTGGTAAGAAAGCAGCAATCACTCAAAAAGGAGATCATTAGGGCATTTAAAACTGCTTTAGGATCTTGGAAAATCCATGTCCTATTAACTTAGTAGCTTTCATTTTCCATGCCAGCCCACCCTCCCTCCCCCGGCCTGATTGAGAGGAATCTTTTGTCTTTTCTGGTCCAAACTGATGTTTACTTTCACTTGCATACAGTAGTTAGCATTGCCCCATCATTTATATACTATTTTCCCTACTCTTTGAGAATAGAAACATTGCTTGTTGATCTTTATCAGGGGAAATTATGTAACCTATCAGTCAAGACACAGTTCTGAACTTACTTGGGTTCCAGTCCTGGTTTCATTTTGTAGTGTTTTTTTTGTTGTTGTTGTTTTTGTTTTTTTCCTTTTAATTTCATCTGCTTGGGCTGTTTATCCAGCAGTAAAATAGGAATAATAGTACAATAGCCCATAGGCTTGTAATGAGTAATAAAGTAATAATTCTTATAAATTGTGTTGCATAGTAATTGGCCTTCGTATATCTTCAAAAAACATTATTATATCACAGTTCATTATTCCTATACAGTTTCCAGTAGAAAAATCTATACATAGCAGACTTTTATAATTACAAAAAAATAAAATTAAGAGAAAAAAACATCATTACCAAAATTTAAACACAAGTACCCCTTTAGTGTGATATAGTTACTTTTATTTATATAATCAGAGATTGTTTCCATTTTTTTGCTTCATAAAATCCAGTTGTACACATTAATGTTTAAAGCATGCTTTTTTTTATGCCCTGGCTGGTGTAGCTCAGTGGATTGAGCGCAGGCTGTGAACCAAAGGGTCGCTGGTTAGATTCCCAGTCAGGGCACATGCCTGGGTTGTGGGCCAGGTCCCCAGTAGGGGGCACGTGAGAGGCAACCACACATTGATGTTTCTCTCCCTCTCTTTCTCCCTCCCTTCCCTTCTGTCTAAAAATAAATAAATAAAAACTTAAAAAAATGAAATAAAACATGATTTTTAATATATTTTCAGGATAATGTCTTTAGAAGAGATGTTCTGAAGCAAAAAAAAATGGCTATTTTGAAATCATAGGTCTATATGTTTGTCACATAAAATGGATTATTAATTTTGTTTTTTAATGAGCACAGTCCAAATTTATGAAGTAAATTAATAACACTAAGAGAAATATGCAATGGAAAATGTTAGTCTTTTTCTTTAATATGACTACAAGAATAACTGTTACCTTTATGATAGACTGTAAGGTGTGTGTGTGTGTGTTCCTTATACTTGAATTTTTCCAGAAAAGTTTTGTTATTTTTAATTTTATTTTTTAATTAAAGTCCACATTTAGTATTATTTTGTATTAGTTTCAAGTGCACAGAATAGAGATCATACAGTCCAATATTTTACAAAGTGGTCCCCCAGGTATTGAAAGTACCCACCTTCTGCTAGAAGTTCTATTGGGGCATACTAGACAATCAATATCACTAAATTAAGCAATTGAAAAAAATTGACTGCCCTGTTGTTTCAAAACGCAGTGAAATTTAACAGACTTCAAGAGTTAGTAGGTAGTGGGCTCTATACCAAAGTCTAGAGTACAGAGATAAAAAATCATAAACCATTTTCTTCAAAGATTGACTAATCTACTCAATACATAAAGCGTATGGCCTAGTTTGATCACCTCTGATTGTTTCAAAAGCTTTCAAATGAAAAGAATGAATGCTCTCTCTCTCTCTGAAATAAAAAAGGGGCAAGGGAGAGGAATTCATAGGGAAGGAGAGACAGCAGAGCGTGTGGGATAGAAAGAAAAAGGAAGAATGCATTATCACTTTGGCAGGAACTTAGCTGGGGAGCTATGCACACTTGATCCAGATTCTTTTTCAAACACATCTTACTTTTGATCCACACATTTTGTCTTATTTGTTAATTCTGTTAGAGCTGGACATATCACAGGAAACAAGAAAATATATATTTTAAAAACTTGCAACAACATTCCCACCTGTCATGTTCCCAAATTTCAGAAGAGTAGTTTATTTATGCCGGACGATTAAAAGTAATTTATTTTTTAAAATAAAAATTAGAATAGCTATGGGAAACTGAAAATAAACATAATCGAGTCAACTTGAAAAACTCAAAGCTACTCTTCCTAAATACTGTTTTGTGTTAGGTCAAAATCATTTTTTTAAGGCCTGAGTAGTTTTGGAATACCTACAACCATGCTTACTTATTTTATAAAATGTAAGACTTCACTTTTAAAAAATAAACATACATCATTATTTTGTCATACTATAGACAGATAAACACACAACTTTTGTAAATTACGTGTAGGATACCAATTATTTCAAGATGCATCTTGTTATCAGAGATATTATGATAAGAAAAAAATGTGCATTTTAGAGTTGATGAAATACGGCAGTAGCAGAGTTAGCAGGAGCAAATTTCTCCATCTAAATAAAACTAAGGCTCTTTACTCTAAAAAGGGTAACAATAAAAGTGCTAATATATTTAAATATTTTGATGGTTAAATTATAGACTTTATACAAGGTTGTATGGTGTATGTTTAACTTATTAGCTGGAATAAAAGGCTCAGTAAGCTATTACATTTTAAAAATCAAAGCAATATTGTAACATAAAAAAGAAACAAAGATCATATTTTCTTCACATAACAGTTTTCCATGAAGATTTTAGCAGTCAGCACGCGGTTCTCAGAGTGTGGTCCAGCAGGCAAGGGAAAACAGAATTCTGGGGAGAGGCCACCGCCTATAGAACCAGACCCCTCAATGCCACACTGCCATGTTCTTTCCTGGGGAAAATGGAATCACATATGCTGTATCTACCTATAAGGTGGGCTGAGAAATCAATTCTCCAGCTAGAAAGCCTCATGCTTAGGGACAACCCTATTCCTTGGTAACAACAGGAGAATGGATTTATTGGGGAGCTGAAAAAAAATTCTGTTACAGTACATGTTCAATAAATGTCAGCTATTATTATTATTTTTAGCCAAATTAAAGAAAAATGTTTATGAGAAAGGGAAAATGCTGCATTAGCTTAACACAATTGTAAAACAGAAATAATTATTTCTTCCTAAAACAGAAAAATCAAAGATTTCTTTGTGACATTTTAAGAATAATGCGTTCTCAGTATTTTCGTACCACATACTTAATATAATGAAGACGAAGCTAAAACTGGATATTATTTGTTATTTCTTGGAGATAAAACAAGGCATCTTTTCCTTACATTCATTGATCGTTTCCATACTCATTAGAAATGGGAAGGTGGATGGTATGTCCATAAATTGCCCTGGCTGGTGTGGCTCAGTAGATGAGCCCTGGCCTGTGAACCAAAGGGTCCCGGTTCAATTCCCAGTCAGGGCACATGCCTGGGTTGTGGGCCAGGTCCCCAGTTGGGGGCCATGTGAGAGGCAACCATACATTGATGCTTCTCTCCCTCTCTTTCTCTCTCCCCACCCTTCTCTCTGGAAATAAATAAATAAAATATGTAAAAAAAAAAGGAAATCTAATTTAAAAATATTTTTCATAAATTATTTGGAAATAAACAGAAAAATGTTAATGATATTAAAATTTATTGTGGTTAAATGCATCTTACCTATATACTTTATACACATATTATGGTCACAGTAGTTCAGGAGGAACGGTATCATATCCTGTCACTGTTAAGTCAGATAATCTTATTTTAACAAAAAAAAAAAGAGAGAGAAAAACCTGTTGCAGAAAGAAGATGGTTTCTGTCTTTCAGACTCCACAGAAGACACGCAGCAGCTGTTTCACCGTGTTTCTGTAAAATGATATTTAAAATCCTAAAGAACGCCTTTTCTTGGCCTGCATGAGGTTATCCGTGAAGCCTTTTTGCAATCCTTCCCATTGTCCTGTGTTTGATTTACAGTTATTAATCTGTGGGATCCAGCACTCGATTGGACCCGTTCTTTAACATTGTGCTAAGCCTCTGTCTCACTATCAGTCCCGAGCAATTATTTTTCTTCACATTATTAGTTTCAGTTCTCAAGCAGGCTCTTCTTATAAAGTCTGTCAGCCACAATAAATTGTTTTGAATAAATTAAGTTATGTAAAAAGAGATACACAGAAAGAAAAATACTATTGGCCATGCAAAGTCATGTTAAATAGATCAGATTTCTCAACAGAGGGACAAAGCTGTTTTTTTTTTTTTTTTTTTTTCGATAATTCTCACTCTTTTTATTACTCTTTCCAAAAATACAAGATAGGTTAGTTAAACATATCAAAATCCCCGAGCATGATATGTAAGACTATAGCTCTCTAATGATAAAACCAAGCCTAGTAAAACATTCTCTATCAAACAATGTGTTTAAAATACAGCTCATTTCTCATAGTTCATTAGATCACTGAATGAATTTGTCCAAATCATGAAGGCAAAAATGGGTTTAAATTCTTCGGGCAAATTTTTTCTTCATCTACCCATGTAATTTATACCTTTATCACTTGATCTCAGAGCAAAGAGCCTTTTCACTAATGCCAGCACTTTGAAGCCCTGCTAAAGTAAGATATAATGAGGACAGACTATGAGAGGCAGTTAAAGAAATAGAGAAGACGAAGAAGAAATTACATACTGAGAAAAAGAGTTACACAAACACTTAACCCAAGCGCTGTATCTGGGGTTTGCGATTTTGCTATTATGTTCATGAAAAAATACTGTGAATAAAGAATCACACCAGGGTTTAAGTTCATCTTTCAGCAAAAGAACACATACATTTCTATGGTTTAGAATCACAAAACTATTTTATGTGGTTTGAATAGACTGCTGTGTACAAAATCAATTTATAGCAGGAACCAAAGATCAGGGAGTTTAAATGATTCTTTAAGAATGTTTCCCATAATATGTTGTTTGAGAAAGTGGTTATTAATGATAAAAAGAAATAAAGAGCAATACAGAACAAATATATAAGGATAAAGCTTTATCTGACTTCTTAAAGCTGAGAGTTATATCAATTGGCTATTTCCTGCTACTGAAATTTGTACATACATGTAAAAGAAAAATCACATTGTAAATTACTCCAATTTGTGTACATACATAAATGAATTTTGTATAATTTAATATATTCATATAAATGATGTGTGCTTAAAGGATAACATGTTATCAGTAAAATATTAAAAATAATTTTCTTGAGGTCAAATCAAAATAAATTCACATTTGTCAAGTTGTAAGCTGAATAGAAGGTGAAGAGTTTTAAATACAAATTTAATTCAAATATTTAATAAATAAAAAAAATCAAAGCAATTCACTAAGAGCTCCAAAATATATCAAGAGAGTAAAACCCAGAGTTCTAAATAAAGGAGACTTATCAACTACTGGTTATATAAAATGATGATTCTTAAGTGTTGAAGGACATGACAAAGCTAATTTAGAATATCCATATGTAGGCTGATTGTGTACACGGCTGAGCAACAGCAGAAGAATGAACCAATCAAAAACCAGAAAATTACTCCAGGGAATAGGTCAGATAACTGATTTAATTTCTGTTATACAGCATCTTTCATATAGCAAATTTGAAGGTAAAGAAACAAATAACTGTATTTTTTTCTAAATGGAATTGAAAAACTGCCTTGATAGGAAAAGTCCACTTTCAACCATTTATCACAACATTATGTTGGTCTGTGGGAAAATGTACACTCATACTCTGCTGGTGCTTTAAGTTCAAGCCCATTGGGGTGCTAAACAATATTTTCTCATAAACACTTGATTCATGATGTTTTTCCATAATCAATCCATCATTAAATATTAATTTTGCTCAAGTGAACGACTTACTGAATTAAACTCATTCATATAAATCCCAAACCATGTGTTTAAGGGGAACAAAAAAGACATAGTAAATATTAATACTTTTTTTAATTAGACTGTATTTGACATTACAATTGTTGGAACTCTGTGCTTTGTGGGAACCCTACTTTTCATAATCTTTCATCATCTTTCATCTAGGAATTTTTTTTCTTCAGATTTTAAACCAGGGCTCCATCTATAGCTCTAAAATTAATCTAAAATCGACAAGTCAGTTTTTCTCTGAATAAATTAGAATGATTTTGTTATTGACCTTACGCTATAACTGGTAGATTAACTCAGAATCAAAGAAGGGATTAAGGTCAATATAAATCTTTTAGTTTTCTCGCTACTTAATTTCCTGTTCATCTTCTTTTTTGCATTTAATTTCCTCTGATAAAATGAATACTATGTGTGTATGGTTGAATATTAGTACTCTGTTGGACTAATTAATTTCAAACTTTAAAGTATGAGAATGAATGATCAGCTTTTATTATATTTTCATTAAGAAAATTTACTAATCTTAACAGCAAAATTTTAGACCACTCTATTTTTATTCAGTGCCAAAGAATTAGATTGCTAGTCAAGCTAGAAGTCAATTGCTATAAAATAATTCTCTAATATACAAAATAAATTTTGAAAAACTTTAAGTATTTTGCAGTTATGTATACATTTATATCTTATGATTCCCTGCACATTATTTATTTTTTTGGCTTGTAAGTACAGACATTTTTTTGTTGTTGTTGCCAAGAGTAAGTGAAAAAATTATTTCTAAAATATACATAATATGGTTTTGAATATAAAATAACTTTAACTGATGGACCGTAATGCTTTCGAGGAAACCATAATCATTGATCATGCATATCCTTTACAGTGTTTATTTTTATCTATGTACTTCAAGTTAAGTAAATAGCATATCGTTACTTTTAATAGTGTTTATTTGTTGTTTTATCAAACGAGCTTGTTTTTTATAGCAATGCTTTTAAGTTGCTTTTTCATGTTTTAATTGTTATGTGATATCCATGATGCTTTTACTCTATGAAGTCATCTGCTAAGGGTCATTCTCATGATAAGCAATGTATACATAATTATAAGGAATTAGCTGTTCTAAATTTTTTAACTTGTTTGGAAATATTTGTTGAAAATACAATAGTAAAAGTTACTCAAGTATAAAAAAACAGCTTTTTAAATTTTATGTTAGCATTTCAAAGCCTAAATACAAAGTTTACTGGTTTTATCTTCGAGATCTTTAGAAAATCCAGAGTACTATTTTCTAAATTATATTTTCTAACTTAATGTTTTTTAAAAATTTAAATATATTTAAGAGTTCTTTCCGAAAAAATAGGTCAATCTATACAGATTTGTCTTTTCCTGCTATCCTTTGTTTCTGTACTATGTTGTTTTCTCGTTTGTGTTGTTGGTTTTCTATTTACTTGTGTTTTTTGTTTGCTTGTTTTTGTACACCACAAAGGTCACAGTGAAGCTAAAACTGATGAGGATACTAAAAGTGAGTGGACATTAACTTGATAGTGCAATATACTTCTAACTCTTTCTGACAATTAAATTTCCCATCTTGATGGAAATATAATCATTTTAACTGAATCAAAATAAAGGGTGGGGGGAAAGTAGGCTTACAGTTGTGAGTATCCAAAACACAGAGTTTATTTTTGCATTATTATTTATTCATTATTGTATTATTTTCCATATGGACAACTATAAACCACTTTTGCCCAACACTCTACAAGGACAACAACTAAGTCTTTTGCTTTGGAATTCAAGTAATATATTCTATGTACAGATGTTCATTTTCAATCTCATGTTTGGACAGGCACATCACACCTACCCCAGTCCCAGTGTCTAGGTATCATGTTACAATGCTAACAGAACATAGAATTTACATGTGTGCTAGTGGCAGAGGCAGGAGAGACACCATTATGACAAGTTAGACAGAATGTGCCCCATTTCACATCTCTCTGCCATAAATAAATGTAGTAATAATCAAATAAATTTATAAAAAATGTAGTAATTGTATCAGGTAAGATAAGCATGCCAAATTTTACAGATACATCACTTGATCTGTAATAATTAATTGACTGTAGCAAGTTGTGATCCATTCCTATTCAGCCATACAGTCTTTGATTCTCTGAACACATACTCTATTATAGTCTAGCAGTGCAAGTTTGAACAAACTAAAATACCACTGACCTTCTCAGAGTTTCCAGTTTAGGGAAGAGACAACAATGTATTCAAAATTGACAAAAATGAATATGTAACTGAAAGTTGGAAAATGAAAAATATTTAATGCTAAGAAATGAAGGAAGAGATGTGTTTGACCTATTACCTCTCTTCCTAAAGGAAGAAAGGAAAGTTCTCTCTAATGAAATCTGAAGGATGATTATGAAGAATGAATAGACTACTGAGGTCCAAATTAGAAGAATACTTATATAAAGACACCCCCTCATACAAAGAGAGGGAAGGGCATGGTGTGTTTGTGGAAATGAGGAGGAAGCAGAGGGATAGGGTCACTGAGTGCATAGCACCCTGGGCTGTTGTAATGATACAAATTTTACACTATATAATCATTGGCTATTTCTCTTGAAAGAATTATAATAAGCTTTCTTAATGACACCATGGCTTCTTGTCCGGCTACATTGCCTAGTCTTACTTCATTCACTCAGAAAGCGCTTACTGAGTGATCACTTGGGAATCAGTACTTTTCCAGCAAACCTGGATTTTGTCAACCCTGGAAAGTAGAGGGTTTAGACTACAGGGACTAGAATTGCTTTTCCTCCTAGAAAATTGAGTGTCCCAAAGTATAATGCATCCAAAAGTAATGATTCATAAAATATCAATCCTAATTTGGGAAATCTTCCCAAAGTGAAGATTTATTCCATCTTAATTTCAAGTATTTGAAGGGACTGAGAGTAAGATCATTTATAGTGCTTCTCTTTGGTGACATTATTTTAATGGTGTCATTTAAATCCATTTTCAGTGCAATACAGTAATTCCTAAATGATAAATTATATTATTTAATATTTCATTGGAGACATTGGTTAGGTTAGATATAGTGGTTCAGTTGTTTTAATGAAGAGTTTAAAGATTTGCTTGCATCTTAAGTTAGAATCCTGCATTCAATTAATAATTTTTAAACTGACCATTTCTTTCAACTTGTCAAAAATATCATATATTGATTGTAAATCAAATGTTATATGCTGTTTTTTAGATCCACTTAGCTTCCCATTTTCAACAACCCTACATAGAATTCAGTTCATGAAAAGAAAAAATAAAATATGGTGAGTTCACATACATAGCTATACTCTCAGCCTCATACCAATACATCGTTTGCCCTTCCCCATTCATCACATGTTCATAACAGAGTCTTACCTTCCAGGATATAAATGTTAAATAAGGAAGTTAATATATGAAATACTTCAACTTCCCCTTACTCTATTTATAAACAAACAAAATGATAGCTGGGAGTAAATTATTTTGAGCAAATAGAATATCAGTAAACATTTATATGTTTTTGAATTTTTATTTATATTTTTATATTATTGTTTAAGTGAATGCATTGTGAGTTAAGTGGCGGATGAACAAAGAACATTCTCGTTCCATCAAAATTTTTTAAAAGACTCCAAATTGTCATTAGGTGGATTTTTGATTAGGGAATCAAGCTAGGGACCCTGATTTCTGTGTGTATCCACATTTCCAAATTATTTTTTTTGTTTTTTTTCCCATCTCTCAAAAAGAGAAATAATCATGCAGATATATCAGACTTGCAGGAACCACACTTACTGTTAAAACTCGAGGGGATACAAGTAAGTGACAGACAGGCATGCGGTCCCTTTTTCTCTGTCTTGGGGCAGCTGATAGAAATCTGAGTTGGGCTCGCAGGACCTGAAGTGAGAATTAGGGAAGCAGAACGCAGTACTTGTGTTGCGACGCTTTCAGAAAGAACCAATGAGCTTCTACTCCGGGGGCAGTGGGGGTCCACGTGTAAACTCATCATGGTGGTTCAGAATCTTGAATCTAGGGAGCCCCACTGCCAGCTCAGTGCTGGGGCTGAGACTTGGAGCAGGAAACCTCTTCCTTGGGATGGTATGTTTTGGTGAAGAAGACATGCAGTTTCCACTATAGTATGTGGCAAACTCCTTGTCACATTGTTGTTCCTGGGTCAACTGAGATTGAGATCCAAGCTTTGAGGGAAACTGGAATTCTCTTCCTTAAGCAGTGGATTTTGGGATGACCAGAACTGTCTCTATGAATCTCTCCTGCAGAAGTTCAGATTTAGATAAGTTATTCCTTATTTCTCACTTGCATGCATCAAGAGTAATTTTACACAATTTGATGACTCAAAGGACAGGTATTAAAGACATACAATTATCTCTATAGCCAATAATCCCCTTTAGATTCCATTTGTGTGTCTCTCTGGCAGCTCATTCAGATTTCCCAGGAAGGTGCTTGCTATTGTTTCCGCAGAATCGTTTGCATTTTGGAATGTTGCCACACAGGTGCAGTGGAAGTTATCAACTGTGGGAGAAATGGAGCAGCTTTTAAACAATGGCATTAACACATATCTTATGAAAGATTTAATGCCATTTTTTAAATTGTGTTCCTTATTTATACACTTATTTTTTTTTCCTCAAAAGTGTGTTGATAGTGTTTGGTCAATTTTAATGACTTTTTTTCTATTTCATGTAAGAAAAAACTGTGTGAATTTGTACACACACATTTATACATATATGATTATACAGTTAATATGTACATACACATATTTTTATCAGAAATATTAAGCTACAGTAGATTGCTTTAGCTGTCGGTGAGAATTTCTGTAAAGCTTTCTAGTGTAAGGGATTCATTTTCCCTTGCATTCGAGGGCTCTGAACATTTTACAACAGCAAAAATACAAAAGCTGCCCTTTTTGACCCACTTGTTTTACCTCAAGATATTTTTGTCATGTTCATAATTGATTTACTGTGTTTGCATTGTCAACAGAATTCGGTGATTTTCAACATTTAACACCTGTGAAAGACTGTGGCTTTACTGCAAGCTATTACCATAACTGTTGAAAAAAAACAAAACAAAAAACAGCTTTAGCTCCCCAGCAGGTATGTCAGACTTACAAATGTTTTTCAGTTAAAAATCTGAATGGAATGTACAGTTGCATTTCCTTCCCATTGTGTAGCTTAATATGGCTACTATCAGATTCTTGGTAATCTCTGGTGACATTTGCTTATGTTTCTGTCCCAGTATTCTCTAGAATTTCTTTCCGGGTTTCCTGGACATTTCACTGTCTTCTTTTCCCTCAGTCAGTAAAGATTTCTTTGGGTTGGGTATTTGGGGCTAGCATTGCTGGGGACTCAAGGTCTTTTATGGGACACAGTATTTTATCTTTCCTTCAAAATACTATCTCTTTTACACTGCCGTGTTATATTGTATAAGGAAACAAAACAACCCAATGACAAATGCTCATGAGTTTTTATGTGCCACATCCAAATGTAATGCCCCCAAAGTAAAAGGGACCCAGGATGATGAAAACGTTGTCAGTGAGTCAGAGCAAGGGTCAAAGGTAGGTTAGGGATACAACTGCTCTTAGAAATCCTTGCCCTCCTTCACTGGTAACAGGCATCTCTTCCTTCAGATATGAAAGCCAAGGAGAAGCTGCAGGAGTGCGGTGAGCTGACAGCCTCCAGCAAAGACTGCTTTTCCTGGGCAGCCTGAGGTCAGCGGCTGAACATCGTGGGTGCACTACTGCCTATGCATTTTGCCAAACTGTGGATCACTATTACTTGGCTCTGGAGATACTGTGTGCAGTGTGCTCTGAGGCTCTCTGTCCAATCCTGATTGGTACCCCATTTATGTTTTACGGCATTGTCCCCTGATGAGTCAGTTCCACTCCTAACTCTCTCTTAATGTCCGCGTTTTGGAGGATCCAATTGACACATAGCATCAGCAAGAAAAGTAAGACCGCCGGTCATGTTTCCCCACTTACTGTCCCTAAACCATCGCGCGTTTTCATCAACGGTCATCTCCATTTCTCCAATATCAGACAGTTGCTTCTTTCTCTCGAACAAAACAAAATGATACACAACAAAACAAAAATTCCTCTGCACCTACCTTGACGTCATCTCACATCTTCTCAGTATCTGCTTTTCTCTCTTCTGTATCAACCCCTTCTCAACTTGCTTCAAAGTATTCCAGGGCTGCCAGTTCAAATTTAACAATAACAGCAGCATGTTCTGCTCTGGGAGTGCAGGGTATGTAGTGGTTGAATTATGGGTCCCCAAATTATATGCTCACTTGCTAACCCCTGAAACCTGTGAGTGTGAACTCATTTGAGAAAAAAAGCTGTTTGCTTACGTATGTAGTTAAGTCAAGAATCTCCACATGAGGCTGACCTAGATTAGGGTGGCCCCTAAATCCAATAACAAGTGTCTTTATAAGAAAATAAAGAAAAGAAGACAGACTAGGAAGAAAGTCAAGTGAAGACAGGGTCAGGGATTATCATGCTGCTGCAAGCCAGGGAATGCCTGGAGCCACGAGAACCTGGAAGAGGCAAGAGAGGAATTTCCCCTAAAGCCTGTGGGGCAGTGCGGTCCTGTCCACGCCTTGGCTACAGACTCCTGGCCTCCAGAATTTTGAGAGAACAAGTTGATGTTGCTTTACTCCACCTAGTTTGTAGTAATTTTTTTTTTTTTTTTTTTTTTTTTTACAGTAGCCCTAGGAAACTAATACAGGGTTGGAAGAGGAATAGGCAATGGAAGTTTCTAGCTGATAGAATTGACTCTAAAATTATTTTAACATGAACAGGCTTTTCTAACGGGCGTATATTTCCTTTGTTGCTGAAAAGTGTTTTTGTTTTTCCCCCCAGAAAAGAATGTGCAACCAGTGTAATGTAACAAGTTTTATCCACATGTCAGAGAGCATTCTGGGAGCAGTGTCCAGGAATGTTCTGGAAGTGTGTAGGGGGTCATAAGATCCAGAGTGAAGACTGTCATTTATGCTCCTTTTTTCTTTCTATTGTCTGCCCCTGTGCCTGACGTCCTGGAGTCCGGGGCACTCTAATCCAGTGTTTTCAGAGGATGCATTTCCTCTAGGAGCCTGGGTGAGGGATATTGCTACTGATCCGTTGTTTCTGATGTCAGTCACTGGTCCTCCACCACCTCCCCCGTCCCTTCAAACCCCGAACACTTAAAAGAGTCAGAAGAATTAGACTAGTTTTATGCCTATCATTATCCCTCTTGTCATTTAGGCTTCTTCTTTCTCTGCTCTGCTAATAAAACATCCATGCCTTCCTCTTACTTTAACATACCCAGCTACATTGTTTCTTGAATGTTTTTTTCCTCTCTCCATTCTTTGGTTGTTGTGAACCCAATGCCTCTTGCAATTTTAGTGATGCTTTGAAATGCAATAAAGTCTGAAAGTTGTATAATAATTCTCCTATTTCTTTTTATTTATTTTTTTTCTTTTTGTTGACAACACTGTCCACAAACTTACTAGAGATGCAAAGGTGAAAAGTAAATCAGAATTTGTTTCCTTTCCCTCACTCGCCCCTACCACTCAATCACAAAGTCAGACATATTTGCCTGATGGTATGTTTATGATCAGTGTGATCACTAATCTCTATCCCTAGTACTGCCTCAACTGAGGCTTCTCATCAGTTCTCAGTTAAGTACGGTGTGACCTGGTCTCCGTCCCTTTACTACTGCATCCTCAAATCCGTCATCCATCATCCTTAAATCCAGCAGACCTGCAGTGTGAGCTGTCTCATGTGTATGGCTGGTTGTGCCGTTCCTGTTTTTAAATCCTTCCACCGCTGCCTGTGTGGCTCTGGATCAAAGTGAAACTCGTTCACCTGGACCTCACAACCTCCCTGGCACCACCTACTGACATCATCTCAGCCACACATTTTCACTGCTCTCAGGTTTACACTCTCTGTTCTAGATTTGCCAACAATCTCTGTATCTCTGTTTATTTCTCTAATTAAAATGACTTTCTCTTCTCGTCTTTTCTTCTCAATGTCCTGATCTTTTAAAATAAATCTGGCATTTGTCGTGTCCACCATGAAGCCCTCCTTGTCCACTCCCTCCCCCACTGATCCTATCCTATTCTGCTGGGCTGGTTTAGTTGCTTATTATTGTCTTTGCCCCTCTGTTATTACTTTCATCACATGTATTATAATGATCTGAAATATTGGTGTTTTGAAGTAGGCCATGTTCTTTATAGGTTTAATTTCTTGCTTATAGCATGGCGCTGGGTGCACAATTGAGTTTATTGAAAAGTGTGAATAAATTGACAAAAGTGTCATAAATAAGAAAGGTAGACAGAGAGGAAAATCATGTACTCTGACTCCCAAAGAGACAGTTATGTGTCTTCCAGGTGATTCTTGTCTTTGTTTCTAGGCAGAATACACTTTCATAGTTCAATGCTTTTACTTACGTTTGTCTTTCTGCTTGGAAAGCCCTTTTGCTACCTGTTCCTTACTTAATACCCTAGCACAGATCAGACACCATGTTGTTTTAAGCTTTCTGCATAGGAAAGTCTTATGTTAGTACAATCCATCAGAAATAATGGCACTCAGAATGTATCCTTCTTCTGTAGTACACCGGTCAATTCTCCTACCTCTATTAGAGCATTCATCACTTTAAGAGGGAAAGCAAGATACCTCCCAGAAGTTTAGAATGGAATTATGGCAAAATCAACTTGCAGTAGTTGACCTAACCTTGGGTAAAGTACAACACTTTCAAGCAATAATGCACAGATGGGTGCTTGAACAGTTTTCTCCAATAAAGAGGTCAAAATCTTGCCACAGAAAAATACTACCTGTATTGGCTGGTTCAGGTCTATAACAGAATTGATGCCTGATATGAAGAATGTTTCAATCAGAGACAAATGAGTGTTTCATTGAGGAAAAACACATGAGACTATACTAAGGTGAAATATTAAGTGTTAAGTATCAATGATCTAAAGAAATAAATGGATTGAAAATTATAGTCTTCCTATTAAATTTGGTGGGGCTTTCTTTCTCTCTCCCTCTCTCTCTCTCTCTCTCTCACTCTCTCTCTCTCTCTCTCTTTCTCTCTCTCTCACACAGACACACACACACACACACACACACGTTGAAGTCTCTGATGGATTTGGGTTCTGTTTGCACAGCTTTTTCTCTCACTGGCTTGAGAAGATAGACTTGATCTTTTTATCTAAATATTCAAGCACACATTAAGTGTTTGAGTGAGTGAATGTACAATATTTTAAACACACATTGGTAAATTGATTATAAATATTAGTAATGCAGTCTTATACAATAGAATATGAGATCAGGCCGATATTTAGATGTGATTTTTTAAGGTTTATGAAAAAATCTGTTGATAGTGAGATTACTTGACATTTTCTTCCACATTTTTTCCTTTCTCATTTTGTTTATTATTGTGCAGTCCAAGGTAATCCTTAAGTAGAAACAGAACCTAGGATGATGACATGATTAGTCTTTCATTTTTTTCAAGTTCAAGTGCACTGAACCAGTCACTAACATTTCAACCACCAAGAAATACGTCCTCTGGTGCTGTGGGGGCACCTTGTTATTCCTGGCTTTTTTGTTTTGTTTACTCTTGGGTGTGTAACAACCCTTGACGTGTTGTATTTCATTATCTTAAAACATGACACATCAAACATGTCATGTGTCAGGAGGTCCTGATTTAACATGGAACAGAGAAAATGAAACAAAAATTAGATCTCGCAGCTGCTAGAGAATCGAAGCTGTCCATGCAACTATCCAGTGTAACAAAAATAAGTATGTATATACCTTCCTGCCTTTTTTACTCTTCATTGCATGAGGAAGAGTTTCATGTCTCACTTTCTCTTTCGGGGTCATCATTTTCATGAGCATATTATGTTCCACATGTGAATACATCTAGTAGATGTAGCAAATGCTGATAGCATTCAGAATCTACTTCCTATACAGCCTACGATCCTGTAGTACTCTATTCCATTGTCTTTGCACTGCTGTACACAGAGAAGAAGTACGAGGGCCAGGATCAAAAGTATAAATTATTGAAATGACCTCTCAAAAAATAATAAGTGCTCAAAGATCATGAGAATATTTCATTTGAGTTTTCAGTGAGAAAACTTTATTTCTAATAGTTTAGTAAAAGAGGCACAGAAACCCTGATATTTAGTTATTTAAAATTGGAAACATGGCCCATATCATTGCATAAAGAATTGTAAACAACAGCGTTTGAAAATTCTGAATCAACATTGGAAAATTGCTGTGTCACATCATTGGACAAGTAGAGTTCAAGGAAGAAAAAATTCCAAATGCACTAATAGTGGTCATAATTCATGTATCTTTTTACCACTTTTACTAAAGTAAACAAAAACTCTTGACTGACTTTTATACTCATATTTACAAAAATTTCATTATTTACTACCTTCAGCTTGCCCTGTCTTTCTGCTTTCCCATCCTGTTTACATTTATTCTTCTTATATATCCTTCAGATTCATATTTCTCTGTCCTTTATACAGAATTACTATTTCTTTTTTCTATTTAGGACACTTTGAATTGAAAGGATAGGATTTCTCAATTCGACTATAAGAAAATATTTTATGAAAAAATACAGATGCCTAATAACTCAGGACAAGATGAAAAAATGGGTTTCAATACTACAAGAAGCGATGGAAGTTTCAGAGACCCAATTCCCTTTCCTCTCTGGTTCTTTGTCTTGTCTGCCATGGTCCCCATCCCTCCCTGCATGAGGGTCTCCATTTTGATCATCTGCCTTTGATTTTTCTACCTTGCACATGGTCCAGTATGTATGCCCTTGACCAAGTACATGTTTACAGCTTCAGTGCCTATCACCTGAAGAATTAATTTTCTTAGATTATCAAGTGCATCGAATAGAATGCAACTTGCCCAGCTTATCTATTCAATAAAAGCCGAAATCAAAGTTAACTATGGAATGCTTATCACTGACTAGAACTTATACCTCTTCAACAATTATCTGCAGCTGGAGGAATGCCCATGAGTCCTCTATTCATGTCCGTTGGCTTGCCCCTTCCCCTTCCTTCCCTGTTACCATCCTCACCCCACCCCTGCAGTCACTGTTAGTTCGTTCTTTAATTCCAAGTCTCTGGTTCTATTTTGCTCATTTGTTTGTTTTCTTGATTATGTTCCACTTATAGGTGAAATCATACAGTATTTGTCTTTCACAGCCTGGCTTATTTCACTTAGAATAATGCTCTCAAGTTCCAACCACGCTTTTGCAAAAGGCAGAAGTTCTTTCTTTCTGCTACATAGTATTCGATCCTGTATATGTACCACAGTACCACGTGGGCTGTTTCCAACACTTGGCTATTGTGAATTGTGCTGCTATGAACATTGGAGTGCATAGGTTCTTTTGGATTGGTGTTTCAGGGCTCTTAGGTATAAACCCAGCAGTGGGATTGCTGGGTCTAAAGGCAGCTCCATTTTTATTTTTCTGAGGAAATTCCATACTGTTTTCCACAGTGGCTGTACTAGTCTGCATTCCCATCAACAGCGCACTAGGGTTCCTATTTTTCACAATCTCACCAGCACTTATTTGTTGATTTGTTTATGATGGCCATACTGAGCAGTGTGAAGTGGTATCTCATTATGATTTTAATTTTCATCTCTCTGATAGTTAGTGATGCTGAGCATCATTTCATATGTCTCTGGGCCCTCTGTATGTCCTCTTTGGAGAACTGTCTGTTCAGGTCTTAACAATATTTTTAAAACAAGCTTAAATACTTAGGATGCATTGTTCAAAAGTGACTTTTAAACACCATTGACATCCTTTTATTTTAATTCACAGCGCAATCTTCATCTTCAGGACAATCCCTAGATTTTCATACTATAGTCAGTGATTTGGTATTTATTAAACTTATCATTTCTGTTTATAGAATGCTTCATCACCCTTAGGTAAGACTGCATAAGGCAACCTGAGTACTTTTTCCCTCTCCTCTTCACCCCTGGACAGGCGCTTCTGACTGGTTCTCTGGTGATTTTGCTCCTGCGACCAATAGAAATTAAGTAAGCTGTTAGAAAGCTACATAAAAACCATTGACAGTTATGTAAGTACTAACACTTTGTCCAGGACATTAAAGTAAACTAGCTCCTAACTACATCTCAGGACTTTAAAACAAGTATAGCCTGAAGTAGTCAAACATTTAATGGAATAAACTCTTTAAAATTGCTTAACTTCTTTTCCTTCTGCATATGTGAACATCAAAACTTTTCTTAAAGATTTCACTTTTATTTATTTTCAGAGAGAGGGGAAAGGAGGGAGAAATAGAGGGAGAGAAACATCAATGTGCAAGAAAATCATCAATCAGTTGCCTCTCGCACACCCCCAGTGGCAGACTTGGCCTACAGCCGAGCAGGTGCCCTGCCTGGGAATCAAACCTCTGACCTTTCTGTTCACAGGCTGGTGCTCAGTCCATTGAGCCACACCCAGGGCCAAAACTTTTTAACATAATGCAAAATTCCTAGTTCTTTATAGACATACTCAAAAATATATTATTGAATAGAATGAGCTAGTACATGGATCTTTTCTCAATGTTAATGAAAAATAATATTATAATCAGTAACTAATATTAGTAACAGTAATATAATCAGTAATATTATAATCAATAACATTATAATCATGGATCAGTAAATATCTGTATTTATTAAACATGAACATTTTAACTTTTATAGTCACTTCCATATATTCCTCTAACTGGTATATTCTCATAGCTTTTAAGAGCAAGCAAAACCCTAGTGTCACTTCTGCTCATTGGCCACCATAAAGTCATAACTTGGACATTAAAGGGAGAAATTGTAAAAGAACTAGAGATTCTTCAGAATGCCCAGACATAGTTTGCCACTTCAGAACTTTGTTTTAAAAGCTGTTAGAATTTCTTGGAGGGGAGGACATATCCAAACTACCATAGCGATTTCTTTATATCTTTCTTTGAAATAATATTTTAGAAGTGTTTACATTCTTATGAATGTATGGTTTATGCATTCACAGCCAAACATAACCAAACATAAAATTAAATTAAAAACCTCATTCAGCCCATATCTTACTCCAGTCATCTTTCTCTTGTCTTTCATGATTAAGCATTTTGGAAGACATGTCCGAGGGGAACGGCTCCCAATCTTTACCACACATGCTGTTTAAACTGCTGTCACCTGGCTTCTGTCTTCACCACTCAGTTTGGTTCTGGTCCAGAGCACCAGCTCTAACCTTGTTGTGAAAGGTACATTTTCATACCTTCGCAGTCGTGACTTCTCAGTATTCCTTGTACTCATGGACGTTCTCTCTTCTTAAATATATTTTTGTTCACGTTCTCAGTGTTTCCTTCTGCCTGGTAGATTCTGACACTCTGACCACCCATTAAATGTGCTATTTTTCAGTATTCTGTCAGGCTTTCATGTCTTCTCACTCGAAGACTCACCATGGGTGACCTCCTTCGTTCCTGTGACTGCAGTTACTGTCTCTATGTCTCTATCTCTCAAATATATCTCTAGCATAGATCACTTTAATAAGCTCCAATTCACATACCTAACAGGCTCCAGCAGATTTCAGATACTATAAAAATCAATTAAATTCTTTATATATTTCTTTTAATTTGCTTTTCTTCATGATTACTATCTTAGGTATCCCTGGAAATAGACTTCTGCATGAAAACTTACCTGCAAGAAATTTCAAGGGAAGTACTTTGGGAATATCTATGAAAGATGAAAGAAAGCGGAGTTGGCGCAGAGAGTGTTAGAACTGCAGCATGGTTGCATCACAGGTTTTAGCCAGGAATGCAGTAAACTCTGGAGCTGGAACAGCTCTGTAAGGTTTTGGAAATTGAGGCAAGGGAACTGAAACTGTGTACCGTGGTATTCCCCTGTCACTAGATGTGGGATGACCTTTGAAGGAGAATTAGTAACCTCAGGAGATGATTTCCTTCGGTCAAGAGCAATTCCTTAGCAAAGCCTCAGTTGTAACTCAGCAGCTGATGGCATTCTGGTAACTGGATGAATAAGTGCCTCATTCCTGAATGGTGCTGATCTGGGTGCCTCAACAAAGAATCTACGACAGGCCATGACTTAGAACACATGAATCAACAAAGCTAGGTATATTTTCAACAAGATTCTTTTTTTTTTAATCTTGAATTTTATTTCATTTTATTTTTTATTGTTGTTGAAGTACAACTGTCTCCATTTCAACCCCCCACTCCCGCCCACCCCAGTCATCTTCACCTCCCACCCCCAATCCCACCCACCCTTGGTTTTGTTCATGTGTCCTTTATAGATGTTCCTGAAAACCTTTCCCCCATTCCCCACATTATCCTCTCCCATCTCCCCTCTGGTTACTGCCAGTTTTTTCTTAATTTCAATGTCTCTGGTTATATTTTGCTTTTTTGTTTTATTGATTAGGTTCCACTTAAAGGTGAGATCATATGGTATTTGTCTTTTACCTCCTGACTTTTCTACAATATTCTTATTGGCCTCTTTCTAGAAGATTCAGCACTAATTCTATTTGATTCTCATTATAATCTGGTGTTCAGGATAAGATGATTGGACAGATCCTGGTGGAAGGAGTGGGTTGTATTATCAAAGAGGACCCCCCCACACACACACACATCACACATCATTCTAGAAGCCAGGCTAACCATTAGACATATTGGAGAAGTAGACTACTTCTTTAGACTCAGGGAGCTCTGGAAGGTATTGGTTCTCAAGGCTCTTAAGTATATTGACTCAGAGGTTCCCCATTAGAACCGCAGCAGTCTCTTTCTTGTCTTTCCAATCAGTGTTTTGACCTCAGAATTGCATGATTTTCATATTGAAAATACAACCTTTCCTGGGATTACACTACACTTGTAATTAAGTCCTGGGCTTAATGTTTAAGTTTCTGTCCTTTGAATACAGAAGATAAAGGTCTTTTTTAAAGTGGCATTATGATTTTCACAGCCACTTAGATTGGTGAATAACAACCGCAGCCTTGCCTTTCTTTGACATATTGGTAGCACTTAGTTATGGGCAACTACTCCCATAGTCCATTTGATCATTAGTTCCCACCACTGCTTTCCAATGTCTAAGCTACTGTAACATTCAGTGCATTTTCTTCCATTAGTTATCCATTGGAATCCCTCAATAGTAAACTTGTGCCACTGCTGTATCCAGGGGCCAGCACTGTTCTACATACACCAGCATGCTGGTCCTCAGTGCCAATTAGCCAACGAGGAAATGATCAATGTCTAAAATCCTATGTAAAACCTCCCTAGGACAACTCCTGATTCAACGTTATTAAGTCAGTTGTAAATAGAACTTGAGAGTAAAATGCACAGGCAGGAGGTATATTGGATAGTGTCTAAGAAATAAAACCTATAAAGAGTAAGGGAAATAGAGTTGGTTAATGGAAGAAGATGACCTTCAAGAACAATGTAGGTGGAATGTGGGCCAGCGAACACCCAGCAGTCTCTGGAGCATCCAGAGGCTCTTGGGGTTGCCTTCCTTGAGGGAAATTGGCCTAGACCTTATACAACTGCATTAACCAGTCATTGGAGATTGACTACTTCCTAGGAAAATGTATACATTTGAGAAAGAATACCCCTTTAGCTGAGGGCAGTTCTGAGAAGCAACTCAGATGAAAGTCATCAGCTACCAATGTTCTCTGGGTCTAAGGAAGTAAGTGCTTCCATCCTGGAGGAAAGTTCATTAGTTGCATATGGCAACATTTTAGAATCATCCACTCAGTGAATGACATCTTTATCCAATCAGCATTTCACCTCCTAATCATAGGAGACATACTTGACTATTTTCACATTACTCACATACAATCCACCAAATCCTGTGCATTGCTCCTCTCAGATATCGCTTGCAGCAGTTCACTCCTTCTCCTATCTTCACTGTATCTATTCAAGACTACCATCATCTCCTACCTAGATACCTGCACCATCCTCCTAGCTATCATCTGAGCTCTGGTCATGTTTCCTGCCAATTCATTAAGTATTGCAGACAGAGTGATATTGTAAAATCCTTACTACACTCATTAAAGCAATGTAAAACTCTTAAAAATACATTGCAATGAATTTCAAATTCTGTAAAATAGCTAAAGAAAATGCCCTGTGGCATGTATAGTCTATGTATTTGACTTCATTACATGCTGGATTAGTAAACTAGGGCTACTGTAACAAAGGGCCACAGACTGGGTGGCTTAAATAACAGAAATTTATTTTTTCACAGTTCTGGAGGCTGACAGTCCAAGGTCAAGTTGTTGGCAGAGACTATTTCTTCTGAGCACTCTCTGTTCTAGGCTTGTAGGTTGCTGACTTCTCACATAGTTTTCACGTGGTCTTTCCTCTTCCAGTGTCTGTGTGTCCTAATCTCTTCTTTTATAAGGACACCCTTGATATTGGATTAGGGCCCACTGACAATGAACTCATTTAACCTTGATCACCTCTGCAAAGACCCTATCTCCAAATTTCATCACCTTCTGAGGTACTGAGGATTAGGACTTAAACATATGAATTTAGGGGGTTACACAATTCAGTACATAATGTGTGCCCCCTTTAAAATGTGGTGAAATGCATTACTTCTGAAAATGTGCCTTGACAGATTTGAATGACCTCTCATCCCTCTTCTCCCTTCTTTCAGGCTTGGGGTTCAATGGGATTTTTACTTGAACACACCTCATATAAACATAAAGATACACACACATATGTATATACATATATATGTATATGTATATTTGAACTAAGTGTCTTTCCTCTGAATTTTCATTATACTCTTTTCATTCATACTTCTAACATTTATCAGATGTTATTTTAATTATTTAATTACTCATTTATTTCCCTCATTGGACTCCTCCTAAAAGAAACTCCAGAAAGAAAAAAGTGTTTTTTTATCTATTATTACATCCCCAGGAGCTAGGAAAACACCTTACATGGATTAGATTGATCATAAATAATATTGGTTTTTCTATGTTTTCTTACATTATTAATTACCTGAAGGTAGAGTATGTGCTTTATTCAACTTTTTTTCTACCATAGCATCTAGGGAACTTCTGTTTATCTAATAATAAGGGTATAATAATATCTGGCTCAAACTTATTTAAATAATTTATTAAAATTCTTTGTCCATTTTTAAAACACCATAGAAATTTGATTCCTTCAGTAATGATGTATAGTTATTATCTTCTTGTTCACTTTTGATAGGTTCTGATTATGCCTCGAATATTAATAATACTGTTTCAGAAGTGGATATTAAATGTTATGTCAATGAAACATTTGGATTTTATTTTAAAAAACCTTAGTGTCAATATTTTAATATTAATTATTTTCCCAACCAGTGCAATGAATACCTTAATAACATATTTTAGGAACAATCTGTGTTTTTTTGTCATTGATTTTAAATAAGACTAAAAGATACATTTAAGGATTTTATGGAAACAGAGTGGCATCGTACACATAAAACTTTATTTGTAATGAGATATCCAGGAAACCTGGAAGGAAGGAAGTGACTAGAAATATGGAAGCAACTAATCTTTGGGCATCATATCACTCTGAGAAATGAACCATAAAATTGAGAGGTGAAGAGGAATACAGAGAAACATCTGCATTACTACCTTGATTTCAGAGATGAAGATTTGACATAGAAAGGTTTAAATGTCTTATTCTCTGACCACATTTTCATTAACTGGAACAAAATCAGGTCCTTACACACTCTGCCTAACTCTAGGTTCTCAGAGAAAATAGATCATGCCCTAAATGTACTGTATATCTGTATTTATAAGATGATGCAAACCTGTATCACTTTTTGAGAAATGGTTTGTTCACTGCCTTGTGTTGGAAACTTCTTTTTGATGTACTGGAATTCTGTAGAAACAATATTTAAACTAAACCTAAGTGCAATGGAACCTTCAGCAGAACCACAAATATGGCATGGTTCAAAAAGAAAGGGTTAGTAAAGAATTTCAAATATATGTTACCTCAAAAAGTGCCTATCTTTTAAGACATAAAGTGAAAACAGCTAGATATAAAGAAGTTAAAAAAAAAAGAAAAAAGACACAGCAAATGGTTCTTAAATAGAGAGAATGGATTCATGGAATGTCAATGGTTAATAATAATAAAAGACATAGTGCTTTACATGCATGCTTTCTTTTGCCAGTTGTAAGGTATTTCTGACATAAATTATCTCCTATTTGAACCACAGCCAAATGAGGTGTGTGGGTCACTTCATGTTATCATTATACATCCAATCACAGATGCATATAGATTTTGTGATCTGTAGATGTTTACCTAAGTAAACTGTCTCTGGTCAAAATCACCAGTGACCTCCACATGCTAAAGCCATCAGTCAATTCTCAATCTCACCTCACCTGACCTAGCAGCAGTATTTAACACAGCTCGTTATTTACTCCCATCTCTTTGAAACAGTTCCTTTATTTGGCTTCCAGGGTACCACTTGCTTTTTAATATTTATTTTTTCCTCACTAGTGGATTCCCCTTTGCATTCTCTGTGCTGCACCTTCCTCGTCCTTCTAACTCCTTAACACCAAATGCCCACTTTGCCTCTTTAAATATACTCACTTCCTGGCTGATCTCATTCTGCCTCTTTGTGAAAAGCACCAACCGTACCTCTCCAACATGTATTCTTCTAGCTTCAGTCTTCTTCCTCCATTCTGGATTTATGTATTTGACCATCTACATGAAATGTCCATGCAGGAGGCCTATCAGTTTTTCCCAGATTAGACATGGCTGAAACTGAATTCCTGAGCACCCTCCCCCAACATTTGTGTCTGCGGGCTTCTCCACCACCGTGCGTGGATAGCCTACCTTTTGATCAGGGAACAGAACCTGTGTGATGGGCACTGGGATTCGACCATCGGCTTTAATGATGTATAAGACATTGCTGAATTTGACAAGAGGGAGTTAACTTATGAAATGTCTGTGAATTACAGAATCGGTGAGTTTCTCCCGTGTATGTATAAAGATAAAGTGCATAGAGGGAGAGCAGATGGCAGCTAGTCGGGGAGGTTAAGAGGTGAAGGGATTGAGCAAAAAGGAAAAAGGACTCATGGACATAGACAACAGTGTGGTGATTGCTGGGGGGAGAGGGGTATAAGGGGAATAAATGGTAATGGAAAAATAAAATAAAGATCAAATTAAAAAATAAAGTGCTATTAAACCTCACTACCCCCACTCCTCATATCCTGACCAAAGCCATAGTCATCTCTCACTTGTATCATTGCAATAAGCTTTCTCTTTAATATCTCTACTTCGACTTTCGTTCCCCCTCTCCCAGACTACTTACAACACAGCAGTTTTAGTAATTTTTAAAAATATAAATGACACCATCTCGCTTTTCTTGACAAAACTCTTCAGTGACCTGGTCTTACTCAGACTAGAGGATGAAATTCTTATTGTGGTTGAGAAGATGCTCCGTGACCCCACAGCCACCTTGGAACTCTGTGCAGTCACCTTGCTCACTCTGCTGCAGTCACAGTGACCTCTTTGCTAGCCTAGAAACACCCGTCTCAGGACATCTGCACTGGCTATTTCACTCTCCTGAAAACTTTTATTCTCCTGAAAACTTACCTAACACTATCAATTTTTGATAACCATCTCTCTCCTTTATTCAAATATTTCTTTTTTCCAATGAGCATAACTCTGAATTTTTATCTCCATCCTTTTTTTTTTTATTTTCATCCACGTGCTTATTATCTAAAAACCAGACTATTTGTTTATTTATTAGAAGAGTATATCCTGATTCCCATAGGAACCCTGGCAAGGATTTAGCCCACCTCTATCAGGGTTCATAAATGGTCTAAATAAAGCAACATCCTTCCTAAAAGAGAATGAAGCAGAAGAGGGGTTGGGAACTTGGGTGAACGTTGCTCACCATATCCAAACATATTTATTTTTCTCTCTATTTTAAGTGTTCAGTATAAAAGAGTGCTTAATAGTTTCCAAATATAAAAATGGGCTAAATAACCAAAATGGATTATCTCTAATTTGTGTATATTTTTTCAGAAACCATCCTAGAAACTATCCTCAATCTTGAAATTAAATATCCCTGCAGTGGAGGGTTGAATACACCTCAAAAAGTTGTGTCCGAGAATCTCAGAATGTGATGTTATTTGGAAACGGGGTCTTTTTAGATGTAATTTGTTAGAATGAAGTCAAACTGAAGTAAGACAGGACTTAAATCCAAAGACTGGTGTGTTTGCAGGAAGAGGAGAGAACACACACATACACCGGGAGGAAGGTTGTGTGAAGAAAGTAGCAAAGGCAGAACTATGTAGCTACAAACCAAGGAATGCCAAGAAATATCAGGAGCCAGCAGTAACTGGACGAGGGAGGGAGGAATTCTCCCACAGACACTTCAGAGGAAGCACGGTCCTGCCAACACCTTGGTTTTAGACTTCTGGCCTCCACAATTGTGAGAATAAATCCCTATTGCTTTAAATGACCCACTTTGTTGTAAATTGTTTTAGCAGCCCTAGAAACTATTGTATACACTACAAATGAGTATATGTAATAAATGCAATCAACCATCTGTAATAATTATCCCACCAAAGGAATAACTTGTAAATAGGTAGTTGAAGATACTGAGAATCACCCACTTTCTAATCGATGTGATCTAGAGGCTAAACATAATAAATAACTTCATATCTAAGTAATTACATTGTCCTCTGAAGAAAGAAAAATATAAGAAAAGAGGATAATCAATAGAGCTTAGCAAAACAGAGAGCAAAGAGCAAAATTGTATCTGGAAATTCTCTGTAGTTTCAAAGCTAATAGACACACAGATGAACTAATTAAACCTATATTTAACATGTATTTGATAAGTTGTCAAAAACATGACACCATCCTGGAGAGTTTTATTTTCATTGTAAATAAATTCAAGTCTACTTAGACACAAATGTATTGGGAATGTGATTAACATAAGATAGTAATCATGTCGGCATATATTAACGGCTTCAAACTAGAAAATGAGACTGGAACAAGGACTGTGGTGACTGTCATTATATACCTCATTAACTTAGTTATTCAGCCAGGCAGTCAAGTATTTATCAAGCTGCTTCTTTATTAGGCAATGAAATAAGTATTCTAACAATATTTCTGTAGTTTCCTTAATCGCAGTCTCAGAAATTATCCCCATTGTTACTCTGTTGAAATGCGACCAACGCAACTCATTATAACTACATCCAATTCTCCCTTTCCTCCACGTTTACATGACGTTCCTTGTATCAGTCAGTATCTAATCAGGAGGCAGGAACCACAGTATAATTTAAACGGGCAAAGTTTAATATAAACAATTGTTATCAATAAGAGCAAAGTGATGATAAAGAGCTAAAGAGAATTTCAGAGTACACGAGGAAGCAAGGACAAAGTCGGGCCAGTGTGTTTCCTCCCCAAGGCTGGGACACACATCTCCTCTGGAGCAGTGTGGCTGTAGCCCCTGCAAGAGTTCTTCACAGTCTCCTGGCAAACTGGAAACACCCTACAAGGTGTGCAGGTGGGTGGAGAGAAAGGAGCTCAGGAGGAAGTTGGAATGTCAGGAGTCTGGGGTGCATAGTGTGCTGTTGGTAGGTTTGCACCAGGTACCTTTATACCTTCAAGGGTGCAGGCTGAGTGAGGCTGTCAAGAGAGGTTGGGGATGGAGTTGGAGCTTTGGGAACCGGCTAGTTGCCAGGATAGTGTGAGATCATGGATGACGGTATCCGTTTCAGGAGGGAAACAAAAAGGTGGCCATTAGACCAGGACAAGGGCTGCAAGCTTGTTGAGAAACTATGTGCTCTGGGCTTCAGGGAAGTCTCTGGTGCAGCGGCACAGCAGCAGCAAGACGAAGCAAAATCGATGTAGGAAGAGGAGCCCCTTACAATCGCACTGTCTGTCCAGCGCTCTCTGCTGACAAAGCTTCTGACTGTGCTTCCAACAGAGCTTTGTACAGTAAAGCAGGTACAGCCAGGTGCATTTGGAGCCAAGAACAATCCGTTGATAACTACTCCATTCTGTTGCGTTCTCAATCTATTATTTCTAAAACCACTGTGACACGGGGTAGATCGGGCCTGCTGATACCCGTGG